>VDFB02285376.1:0-65496 GCA_007258455.2 Sequoia sempervirens
TTACTACCTCAACAATTTTTTCCCATCATACAAGGCCTTGATCTATCATTAGTTTAAGAGTCATCAAAGGAGTTGGAAATCATGCTAGGAAGGAAGTTAAATATCAATAATGCCTTGATAGAGGAACAACAAAATTCCTTGCAATCAATGCTACAGGCACACTCAACTACATATGCATGGGATTACCATGATATGAAAGGCATAGACCCTGATTTATGTATGCATAGGATTTATATTAATGATGGCTATAGACCCATTCGACAATCACAGAGGCATATGAATCTTGCTCTCAGGGAGATAGTGAAAGTTGGGCTAAAAAATATCCTTGATGTAGGTTTTATCTATCCAATATCAGATAGTGAATGGGTCTCACCTCTGGTAATTGTTCCCAAGAAAGGTGTGAAATGGAGATTCTATGTAGACTACAAGGAATTGAATACAATAACTCAGAAAAAACACTTTCCTCTACCCCTCATAGATCAAGTACTTGAATCTCTAGTTGGGAGGAAGTAATTCTCATTTCTTGATGGTTTCAATGGTTATAACCAGATTAAAATTGCTCTAGAGGATCGGGACAAGACTACATTTACATGTCCTTGGGGGACTTATGCTTACTCTATTCTTCCCTTTGGCTTATGCAATTCTCCAACTACCTTTCAAAGAGAAGTACTCAACATATTTTTTGATTATGCACATGAATTCATGGAGATATACATGGATGACTTCACCACTTATGGTGAGAGTTATGAGGAAGCTCTCAATAATCAGGAAAAAGAGCTAAAAAGGTGTAAGGAACACAACCTTTCACTCAACAATGAGAAGTGTTTCATGATGATGACACATGGAATTGTGTTGGGACACTTTATATCCAGTGAAGGAATTCAGGTTGACCCACACAAGATAGAGATACTATCTACTTTACTTGTTCCTTAGAAACAATGGGATATTAGGAGCTTCCTTGGTCATGCAAGCTACTACAGGCAGTTTATCAAAGATTTTAGTAAGATTTCTGCACCATTGTTTTTTTTGCTAAGTAAGGACATTGAATTTAAATGGACCTTTAAGTGTCAACACTCCTTTGAAGAACTAAAGAAAGCTCTGACTCAAGCACTAGTGTTGAGAGGGCCTAATTGGAATCTCTCATTTCACATACTTGTAGATGATTCAGATATTTCCATTGGAGTAGTCTTGGGTCAAAAGGATGACAACAAGGAGTATGCAATTTATTATATCAACAAGAATCTTCAAGGGGTAGAGTTAAACTATACTGTAACAAAAAAAGAGATGCTTGTTGTAGTCTATTCTATTAACAAATTTAGACACTATATTATTGGCTATTCAATCTTTGTCCATACAGATCATACATCAATCAAAATATTGATGAACAAGCCAGTAGTTGGAGGGATATTGGTAAGATGGCTACTTCTCTTACAAGAATTTGACATCACCATAGTTGATAAACTTGGTAAAGAAAATGTGGTGGTAGATTTCCTATCAAGATTGCCAACACAATCAACTTGAAGGAGTAGTGGATGATTCATTTCCAGATGAACACTTGTTTTCTTTACAAGTATAGGTACCCTGGTATGCAAATATTGCTAATTATTTGGTCATAGGGTAGATGCCACAACATTTCTCACCAAGAGAGAAAAGTCAACTGTTTCACAAATGTTTTCCATACTCCTGGATATCTGTTTTATATAGGGCCTGATAACATCATGAGGAGATGTATCAAGGAAGATGAGATCTTTGATATCATGAAATCATGCCATGATGATCCATGTGGAGGTCATTTTGCAGCAAAGAGAACAACCTTTAAGATAATCACAATTGGCTATTATTGGCCTACTTTGCATAAAGATGCTGTTAAATACACCAGAAGCTATGATAGGTGTCAAAGGATGGGAAGGACAATTGAGAGTGATGAAATTACCTTACAACCTCAATTGACGTTGGCACCTTTTGACAAATGGGGTTTAGACTTCATTGGGCCAATCTCTCCAACATCTAACAACAAGGAATATATCCTTGTTTGGACTGACTACTTCACAAAATGGGTGGAATTCAAGGCCTTGCAATTTTCCAGAGATGGTAGTGTGGCTAAGTTCCTATATGAAGAAATTTTTACTAGGTATGGAGTACCTAGAGAAATAGTCACTAATCAAGGGCCCCAATTTACATTTGATCTAATTGCCAACACCCTACCACCCACAAGCTAATGGTCAAGTAGAAGTCGCCAATAGGGAGATTGAAAGTATTCTCACCAAGACAGTGCAGCTGCATAGGAAAGATTAGGTCTCACAGTTACCTGAAGCAATCTGGGCATACAAAACTACACAGAAAACAACCACTGGATTTACACCCTATGAGTTAGTCTATGGAAAGACAACAATCCTTCCTATTGAATTTGAATATAAAACATTGAGGACAACAATAGAGTTGGGAATGGATTTAAAAAATGCATAGAAGGAAAGGCTTCATTCTTTAAATAGGTTGGATGAGATAAGAATGGAAGCATTACATCATACAGAGGTAGTACAACAACAACGGATGAAGTAGCATGATCAACATATTAAAACAAAAGAGTTCACTGTGGGAGATTGGGCCATGCTTGTAGTGCCTCTCATGTTTATGTTGCTCCTACAATACCTTTTTGTGTGTGGTTGATACTATTTGGATACTGTTATGTTTGATGCATACTTGAGACTATGTTGGTAATTGTTTCACCATGTTGTTTGGTTGGTTGACAATTCTACTTATCGGACTTGTTTGTCTATGACACTGCTACTATTTCTTATGATATGTGGACATATGTGTTTGATGTTATGCTTATGTAGTTGTTTACTTGTTGTTTAATGATGATGTTGTTTAGAATATGGTTATTGTTTGAAGTTCGGGTGAGAGGTACAGTGTTGCATCGCTCATCCATGAGCGCCCTGCTGCACTGCAATTCTCTCTCATGATGTGTTTGGCATTGAATATATATATGTTGTTTTGACACTTGGTTTTATGCAGGATTATAGGTATCGGGCACTAACTCCACCCGCATTGTTGGGTCTAAGCATTCCCAACATACCCAATGGATATGATGTGGTTTAGGGAGTTGACAAGAAAGTATCCTCGCCGTAGTTCGTCACCTCATCATTGTGTCTGATGACGTCGTCTGTTTGTGACCTCGTTCTTCTTTTGGTATCACTCCATTTGAGTCATTCATTTTAATTGTTCATTTAATGTTGTTCTATTTTTTTGTTCAAGTTAATTGGTTAATTGATGTGTTTCAATTATTTGGCATGGTCAAGGCTCATTGTCGTTTGGGTGTTGTTTTGAGTTATGTTGCTCGTAATTGTAACGTGATTTAATTAAAGTATTAAATCAAATTGTTAAATTATTAAGAGTATTTTATTAATTAATTTAAAGGGGACAATGATTTAATAGTTTATATTATTTTTTGATTAAAGATAAAAACATAAATTGCCTTTATAAGTAATGTTATTTTGAATTTAAATAAATAATGGATTGATAATCCACTTATTAATAAAGTTTTTTTTTTTTTTTAATTTAAAATATTTGGAAAATAAGGTATTGAATAAAATAACAAAATGGATAATTTATTTAATATTATAATTAGAATAATAAATGTCAAAAGTAATTAAAAGGAATTGTGAAAACAATATGATTAATTAAATTTAAATATTGTGGCCTAATGTGAAACGACAAAGTAATTAAATTAAGGGAGAAAATTATTATCGGAAGTTTTAAACACATTAGTGGAGAGTTAGGTTTATAAATTAACTAAAATGCAAGGATTTTCAACAGGTGGTAAAATATGAAACAATTAAGTTAAGTTGATGGGTGCACCCTCGAAAGTGTAAATTAATGAGGAAAAAATTGCCATATGTCCCTTAGTTTATTGAAAAACTATAGAGAGATTTTCTTAATTTATTTGGGAAATTTTGGAGAAAACAAAGACATTCGGATTGGAAATGGTAAATTTTTTTAACCCTGTAGTGTGCTCTCCCAGCTCTCCATCCCCTTTGGAAAACGCCAAATTCAATTTTGTCAATTGTTATTCTTTGTATATGTTTTATTTTCAATAACTCCTCTATATTTATGCCACATATGTGTGTGTAAATATGTAAGCATATAATTTGCTTTTTATAACATGATTATTTATTGTACAGTGTATATATATGTGTGTGTGTGTGGATTAAGTATGGTATATAAATATAATTATATATATATATATATATTTATATAAATGTATATGTATATATATATGTTTGTATGCATATCTATTTAAATAGAAATGTTTTAAATTATGATTCCATTTCTATGGAATATGTTTATATGAAAAAAAAATACATGTAATTCCTTATGTTTTAAATGAATAATTAGGTTTTTATGGAATATGTTTATATGAAAAAAAAATACATGTAATTCCTTATGTTTTAAACGAATAATTAGGTTTTTTTTTGTAGTTTATGGTTATATAGTTTCATAATCATTTAAATGAAAATTATTGGAACATATTTTTAAAATGTAACTAATCACTCAAGTTAAATCTGTTGCGTAGAAATGTATATTTAAATATTTATCTAATTGTTCTTTTAAAGGCTAAGTCGTTAAGGGTAATTTCATTATTTTTTAAGTAAACAATTTCAATTTGTAAACCATATTTTAAATTAGTTAATTTGTAGAACGTTTTTATATTAATTTATACATATATTTTAGTTTCTCAGTAATTTATTTACTAATGTGAGTAAAAGATTTGTAAACCATATTTTAAATTAGTTAATTTGTAGGGCATTTTTATTTTAATTTATACATATATTTCAGTTTCTCATTAATTTATTTACTAATAAGAGTAAAAGATTTGTAAACCATATTTTAAATTAGTTAATTTGTAGAACATTTTTATTTTAATTTATACATATATTTTAGTTTCTTAGTAATTTATTTACTAATGTGAGTAAAATATTTGTAAACCATATTTTAAATTAGTTAATTTGTAGAACATTTTCATTTTAATTTATACATATATTTCAGTTTCTGATTATGTCCTGATTGTGTATGTGTATATGAATTGCACAATTTCTTTAGTTGTCTAACTAGTGTTAAATTGGTTGTACAAATAGGTATAGCGATTATTGTTTATTTGTTACATGGGTTGTGTTAGTAGATTAAGATTTTTTTTTTTTATGCTCCCATGATTGGTTACATCTTTCATTTGCATTATTTTTGTTTGGATAGATTATGTGTTTGTACTTGTTGTGAGATCATGTTGGGAGCCTGTAGCTTTAAGTTACTTTCCACTAGGAGTTATGGGTAATTGTTCTATAGACTTCCAAAGGCAATAGGAAAAAATGTGTTATGTGGATTTCCATGATTGACCTTTATGAGTCATTGATTGCTTTTTTGGTTTTGACTCTTGTGGGTGCTACCTTGTTTCATTGTTTTACCTCTTATTATGGTTGATTGGTGAGATGTTCCATGCCTCACGTTTGTACTCAAACTCATGAATTTTGGTGTTTTGTGTTTTGGTACACCCTTGATGTGGTAAGTTTTATTTTAGGGCTATTAGGGAGAGTGGCTCTTCATGGGGGTTGATGCACAAAGGGGCAACCTAGATAACCCATGGAAGAGTTGGTTAAATAAGTGAAAACCTGATAAGAATTAACTAGGGGGTTTGGGTAGGTATACACTAATTAAGATGAGTAAGATTCCTCGCCTATGCCGTTAGAGCTTTCACAGACTAAGGGTGGGTTGAGAAGGCCATGGTCAGAAAGGTCACTACCTTTTCTTCATGAGAGGCTTAGTGGTCCCACATGTGTCACCTTATGGTGCAGGCGCCTAATGAAAGGTAGTCAGGATAACCATAGATGGGGACCGACACCTATTGAGAGGCAGTTAGGATAACCCATGCTAAGGCCATGCGATGACACTCTCCCATAGTACCCCTTGTGATTTGTTTCCTTTGCGAGCCTCTGGAAGTAGTCGTTTGGAGTTGTTGATTATTATGTTTCTTGCGACTCTCATTTGCTATTGAGTCTCGTAGTCCTTCTGCTTGACTGTTTCTTGGTTGAGGGTTTTCCTTGTCATCTCCTAGCATGGGGGGTGGGCCTTCGGGTCCACATGGTCAGGTGGAGCGTGCTATGCACCCCATTGGGTTCCCAGACAGTGTTTGTGAAGTGCAGAGTTTGTACCAATACAGATGATCTAGAGCTTCATCACAATTCAATTGTACCATGTTCATTTATGTAACATTATTGTATTTGATGTATCATTTCCTCTATGTATTGTGAAGCACTGATGTGCATATGTACTTTTGAAATGATGTAATGTACTCCTGAAACAAATGTAATGTATTATTTTACCTTTATAGTCCTTATATGATTAATGATTCATGGTAGCCATTATTTGATGTGCTGTATCTGTGGAAATATGCTCCATAGAATTCACATGAAGATAGTATGTTTAAGGTTATTGGAAATTAATTAATCTTGTTTATGTTGAGTTATCTTCTGTGGATGTTTTTGTAATTGATGGATTATGATGGATGTATGATTATTGTAAGCATATACTATATCATGTTTTAGAACGTAATCTTGGATTCTTTCGCTATCGTTATGGAATGGGTTTGTGTTGTGTAATGTTGCCACGTGCACCCCAGAGGACATAGGTGTTATTATTACAAGTGTAATAGCATTATATGTATTGTATGTTATTATTCATCACATGCTATGTTCTATTTCAAAAAAAAAAAATTGTTGCGTAATTTGGTTAGGGTTTGTTGTCCTTTGGGGTTTGCACAGTAGGGCGTTACATCTTTGGTATCAAAGCTAGGTTATCAAACATTAGGTACTCTAGGTAGTTTGAGCCCACTATGTTAACCTTGTGCTCAACTGTTGAATTTAATTGTGTTCCCCTCCAATGTGGTGCAGGATCATGCCTAGGGGTCGGGGTTGTGGCCATGGAAGAGGTTGAGGTTGTGGCCATAGAGCCAACCGTGAAAGTACTCCATCACAAAGTTCCCATGAATCAGAATGTGAGGAACAATAGGGGTCTTAAAATCATCTAGAAGGAGGAGGCCCAAATCCAAAATAGTTGGGGATAGATGGATTGCAGTTACGAAAGTTGTTAGAGGAGGTGCTTTCCCATTTAGGCCTTAGGCCAGAAGGGGAGCAACGAGTGGAGAGAGAAAGGGAGATATCTTCGAGAAGAATACTAGCAGTAGAGTAGGATACCATAGTGGCTCATCACATGAGAAATCTATTGAGAGCTCATCCTACCACTTTCAATGGTGTTGGCGAAGGAATTGAGGCAAAAACATGGCTGATAGACTTGGATCGTTGCTTTGCATTGTATCCTTATGACAAAAATACTAGGGCTAGGTGCACCATCATGCACCTCAGAGGCTTTGCATCTACATGGTGGTGGCTAGAAGAACAAAAAATGCACTTGGGAATCAACATGGTGACTTGGGAGTTATTTATGGAGAATTTTAGGGCCCATTTTCTCTCAGATCACTGAAGATAGCGTTGAGCGGACGAATTTCATGAGTTAAGACAAATGGAAATGTTTTTTGAGCAGTACGAGTGTCGATTCTATGAGCTCAAGTAGTATACGAGAATTGACAATGATGAGGCGATGCTTGTACAACACTTTGTCAAGGGATTAAATGACCGAATTAGTGGAGTCTGGGTCTTCGAGCCAAAGAAAATGGAGGTAGCTATTGAGAAGGATTGTATGGTAGAGGAAAACTTGGCTATGGCTTGGGGAGGCCACATATGTGTTTAGATTGGTAGTGCACCGACATCTAGTTTTGGATCTCAAGGTGGGAAGCCTCAAGCTACAGGCTCTTCTAGGAGTCATCATGTGCCCCCTAAGGGCAGTCAACAACAACAATTGCAACCTAGGCACAAAAATTCTAGTCTCAATAGAGTGGCAGGTTTCAGTCCATGAAAAATTAGAATTGGCAACGAGCTCGACAAGACCATTTTGAGCAGCCTGCACTGAGCTCACAGTTAGCCCCCAATTGGGGAAACTTTTAGCAGTCTAATGCACTGTCAGGTGGTAGAGGCTTTGGTTAGGGTACAGGTTGTTTCTCCTACAGTCAATAGGGACACATTGCTAGAAAATGTCTACAGAAGAAGAATACAGGTTTTAGTTAGAGGCCAACCGCTTCCGAGCCAACGGTGGGTGACATGGGTAGATCTCATCGAGTTTTTGTGACAATTGACAATAATCAAGCTGATCACTAGGGCACCGTGGTTGAGACATCAGGTGTGTTACAAGGCACTAGTATTTTTATTCTCTTTGATTCTGGTGCATTAGATTCATTCATTTCTCCTTCAGTAGTAGAGCACTGTAGACTAGTGGTAATAAGGAAAGGCATTAAGTGGAAAGTTGAATTGGCCTCCGAGGAAAAGGTAGCCATTGAATCATTTGTTCAGGGTTGTGTTTTGAAAGTTGGGTCACTAGTGACTACGGTGGACCTTCGAATCCTACCTCTTGGTTCCTATGATGTTGTTTTGGGTATGGATTGGATGAATGCTCACTGAACGATAATAGATTGTCACCACAAGGCTGTGCGATGTGTAGATGATTTGGGAAATGAAGTGGAGATTGTTGGAATACAAAGACCCATCTCATTACGAATGATTTCTGTTATGCAATTGAAAAGGTGTTTCTGTCAGGGCTGTCAGTTGTTTGCTGTGTCAATCAATGACTTAGATTTGGGAGAGATTCAAGAGGTGTCATTGGATGACTACCCTCTCCTTAAGGACTTTGTAGATGGTTTTTTGAGTAAAATTTTGGGGATGCCACCAAAGCGTGACATTGACTTCAAAATTGATCTTGTACCTGGAGCTGAGCCTATATCTTGGGCTCCATATCGGATGACAACGTAGGAGCTTCAGGAGCTCCATTTGTAGTTAGAGGAGCTTTTAGAAAAAGGGTTCATTCGTCCTAGTGTTTCCCCCTGGGGAACACCAGTAATTTTCGTGAAGAAGGACGGTTCCCTCCATTTGTGCATCGACTACAGGAAGCTAAACAAAGTGACAGTGAAGAATCAATACCCTTTACCAATAATCAAGGACCTATTTGATCATATAAAGGGGGCTCAGGTATTCTCAAAGATTGATTTTAAGTCGGGATACCATCAATTGCAGATAGGCAAAGTAGATATTCACAAAACAACATTTCGCACTCGATACGAGCATTATGAATTCACTGTTATGCCGTTCGGGTTGACAAATGCACTTTCAGTCTTCATGAGATTGATGAATGGAGTGTTTCAAACCTACTTGGATAGATTTTTTCTTGTGTTCCTCAATGATATCCTGATCTACTTGAAAACTATGGAGGAGCATGAGGAACATTTGATTCAGGTGTTGCGGTGCTTGAGAGACAATCAATTGTATGCTAATCTGGCGAAGTGTGAATTCTATAAGGCTAAAGTGAAATACTTGCGTCACATCATCTCAGGAGAAGGTATCACTGTGTATCCTTCAAATATTCAAGCCATCATTGATTGGCTTGTACCCACAAATATTTATGAGATTTATAGTTTTATGGGTTTAGCTGGCTACTATCGGCGGTTTGTGCAAGGATTTTCGAGGATTGCACATCCCATCACTACCCTTTAGAGGAAAGGGAAGAAGTTTGTTTGGTCAGAATAGTGCTAGTTAGCTTTCCAAACCCTTAAGGAAAAGTCGATCACTGCACCGATCCTAGTAGTTCTTGATCCTTCTAAGGAATTTGTGGTGTGCACAGATGCTTCCTTGGAAGGCATAGGAGCCGTTTTGATGCAAGAAGGTCATGTGATTGCATTTGAGTCCCCCAAGCTCAAGAATCATGAGCTAAATTACCCTATGCACAATTTAGAGTTAACTGTTGTAGTTCATGCCCTTGTGAGATGGAGGAACTTTCTATTAGGGCATCAGTTTGAGCTACATAGCGATCATCGTAGCTTATAGTATATCTTTATGCAGCTGAACCTGAATGTCAGGCAAAGGAGATGGATGGAGTTTCTTTGCTAATATTATTTTGAGGTTAAGTACATCCAGGGAAAGGAAAATGTGGTGGCGGATGCTCTAAGTTGGCAGAGACATGGGATATCTGCAGTGACTTTTGGTGTGGACTTGAGGAGCCAGATCCTTGTAGCACTTCCTACAGATAGCTGGTATCAGGAAGTGAAGTTAGAAATTGAGTCAGATAGGGCATTAGAGGGAATTTTTTTTGGTTATTCTTTGGAATCTGATGGTCTTTTGAGATTTTTAGGCCACATGTATGTACCTCCTACTGAGGGTCTTTGTACCCTAATCATGCCTGAGGCACATTGGGCTCCCTATTCTACTCATCCGGGAGTCAAGAAGATGTATGCAAACCTTCGTTCACTATACTTCTAGGCTGGCATGAAGAGAGATATTGTAGACTTTGTAGCGAGATGTTTGGAATGTCAAAGAGTTAAGGTAGAACACCAGCATCCTACAGGTCTTTTACAACCTCATCTCGTTCTTGAATGGAAGTGGGATATCATATCGGTGGACTTTATTATCAGTTTTCCTATGTCTTCTTGTTGGCACGATGCTATTATGGTCACTATGGATAGGTTGACCAAGGTGGCACACTTCTCTCCCGTTCGATCTTACTATACTACTTCCTTGGTAGCTAGGATATTCATGGAAGATATTGTTCGATTGGACAAAATTCCAAGGAGGATTATTTCTGACAGAGATCCGGTGTCACTTCTGCATTGTGTACATCTTTGTAGCATGCCTTAGGGACCCAACTGAACTTCAATTTTACTTACCATCTTGAAACAAATGGTTAGACTGAGAGAGTCAACCGAGTTCTTGAGGACATGCTTCATATGTATGTAATGGACCAACAGTCGCATTGGGAGGACTATTTGCATTTGGTGGAGTTTGCTTATAATAATGGATATCATAGCTTGATTGGTATGAAACCCTTTCAGGCATTATATGGCCGTCCTTGTCGAACCCCGTTGAGTTGGGACTGTCTTGAGGATCAAGTTCTGTTTGGACCCAAAATGCTCTAGGACATGGAGCAACATGTTGCTTGCATCAGAGAGCACTTAGTAGTAGCTCAGGATAGGAAAAATAAGTATGCTAATGCGCATAGGGTCGACTGTTAGTTTTCTATTGGAGATCGGGTTTTTTTGCGAGTGCATTCATGAAAGAGTCCAATCTATTATGGAAAAGGCTCTAAGCTCACACCTCGTTTTGTGGGACCATTTGAGGTGTTGGAGAGAATTGGCGCCATTTCTTATCGCTTAGCATTGTCACCCAGTCTATCATGCATACACGATGTGTTTCATGCTTATGTACTTAGGCCCTATTATCCAGATGTTTCTCACATGTTTGATTGGGATGTGTTGCAGGTCGAGGACAAAAAACTAGCACTTGAGCCCATCACTATTCTTTAGCATAGGAGGCTCATTCTCAGGGGAAGAGACATTGATTAGGTGTGGGTCCAATGGGACCCTAATGATGAGACATCAATGACATGGGAGGATGCATCCCGCATTCGAGAGTCTTATCCCTTTTTATTTTCTAGCTTCCAAGAGTAAGCCTAGCTCTAGGGGGAGGATGTAGTGCCTCTCGTGTTTCTATTGCTTCTACGATACTTTTCTGTGTGTGGTTGATATTGTTTGGATAGTGTTATGTTTGATGCATACTTGAGACTATGTTGGTGACTGTTTCACCATGTTGTATGGTTGGTTGATAGTTCTATTTATCAGACTTGTTTGTCTATGACACTGCTACTATTGTTTATGATATGTGGACATATGTGTTTGATGTTATGCTTATGTAGTTGTTTACTTGTTGTTTAATGATGATGTTGTTTAGAATATGGTTATTGTTTAAAGTTTGGGTGAGAGGGACAATGTTGCATCGCTCATTCGTGAGTGCCCTGCTACATTGCAATTCTCTCTCATGATGTGTTTGGAATTGAATATATATATGTTGTTTCAACACTTGGTTTTATGCAGGATTGTAGGTACCGGGCACCGACTCCACCCGCACTGTCAGGTCTAAGCGTGCCCAACATACCCAATGGATATGATGTGGTTTAGGGAGTCGACAAGAAAGTATCCTCGTCCTAGTCCATCACGCTGTCACTGTGTCTGACAATGTCATCCATTTGTGACCTCGTTCTTGTTTTGGTATCGCTCCGTTTGAGTCATTCATTTTAATTGTTCATTTAATGTTGTTCTATTTTTCTGTTCAAGTTAATTGGTTAATTGATATGTTTCAATTATTTGGCATGGTCAAGACTCATTGTCGTTTGGGTGTTGTTTTGGGTTATGTTGCTTGTAATTGTAACGTGATTTAATTAAAGTATTAAATCAAATTGTTAAATTATTAAGAGTATTTTATTAATTAATTTAAAGGGGACAATGATTTAATAGTTTACATTATTATTTGATTAAAGATGAAAACATAAATGAAACATAAATTGCCTTTATAAGTAATGTTAGTTTGAATTTAAATAAATAATGGATTGATAATCCACTTATTAATAAATTTTTTGTTTTTTTTTAAATTTAAAATATTTGGAAAATAAGGTATTGAATAAAATAACAAAATCGATAATTTATTTAATATTATAATTGGAATAATAAATGTCAAAAGTAATTAAAAGGAATTGCAAAAACAATATGATTAATTAAATTTAAATATTGTGGCCTAATGTGAAACGACAAAGTAATTAAATTAAGGGAGAAAATTATTATGGGAAGTTTTAAACACATTAGTGGAGAGTTAGGTTTATAAATTAATTTACCTTGGAAAGTGTAAATTAATTAGGAAAAAATTGCCATCTGTCCTTTAGTTTGTCAAAAAACTATAGAGAGCTTTTTTTAATTTAGTTGGGAAATTTTGGAGAAAACAAAGACATTCGGATTGGAAATGGTAATTTTTTTTAACCCTGTAGTGTGCTTTGGTAAAAAATGGAAGC
The DNA here is from genome assembly GCA_007258455.2 of Sequoia sempervirens. Classification (NCBI taxonomy): domain Eukaryota; kingdom Viridiplantae; phylum Streptophyta; class Pinopsida; order Cupressales; family Cupressaceae; genus Sequoia; species Sequoia sempervirens. Next base: position 12,985 of record VDFB02285376.1, read on the forward strand.
GAGAAGAAAATTTCACACCCGAGAAGCATTTGAAAGTAACCCAACTCTCCATCCCCTTTGGCAAACGCGATGGTCAATTGTTATTATTTATATATGTTTTATTTTCAATAGCTCCTCTATATTTATGCTGTCTCGATTAAATATGAAGAATGTGCTTTCATCCACCAAACTTCCGTCTTAGTGCCCGCTTGAAAAATCGTAATTGATCGATTTCTACATTTATGTTTTCTATTCCTTGCATTCCTTGCTTTCTATTTGATTTGATTTATATATATATGTGTGTGTTTAAATATGTATGCTCTGAATTCAATTTTATATAAATATATATGGTGTGAATTCAATTTGTTATTTATAACATGATTATTTATTGTACAATTATTTATATATATATATAGATTCAGTATGGTATGCATAAATATACATATATATATAATATATATAGATTCAGTATGGTATACATATATATACATAGATTCAGTATGGTATACATATATATACATATATATAATATATATATAGATGTAGATTCAGTATGGTATACATATATATAATATATATATAGATGTAGATTCAGTATGGTATGGTATACATATATATACATATATATAATGTATATATATGTAGATTCAGTATGGTATGGTATATATATATATATAAAATGTATATATATATATAGATTCAATATGATATATATATATATATCTATTTAAATAAAAATGTTTTAAATTATGATTTCATTTCTATGGAATATGTTTATATGAAAAAAAATACATGTAATTCCTTACGTTATAAACGAAAAATTAGGTTTTTTTTTTGTAGTTTATGGTTATACAATTTCATAATCATTTAAATGAAAATTATTGGAACATATATTTAAAAGGTAACTAATCACTCAAGTTAAATTTGCTAGTAGAAATGTATATTTAAATATTTATCTAATTGTTCTTTTAAAGGTTAAATTGTTATGGGTAATTTCATTAAATCTTTTAAGTTACTTTAATTAGTAATTTATTTGTAAACCATATTTTAAATTAGTTAATTTGTAAAACGTTTTTATTTTAATTTATACATATATTTCATTCTCAGTAATTATTTACTAATGAGAGTAAAAGGTTTGTAAACCATATTTTAAATTAGTTAATTTGTAGAACATTTTTATTTTTATTTATACATATATTTCAGTTATAGTAATTTATTTACTGATGTGAGTAAAAGATTTGTTAACCATATTTTAAATTAGTTAATTTGTAGAACGTTTTTATTTTAATTTATACATATATTTCAATTTCTCAGTAATTTATTTACTAATGTGAGTAAAAGATTTGTAAACCATATTTTAAATTAGTTAATTTGTATAATGTTTTTATTTTAATTTATACATATATTTCAGTTTCACTAAATAAGTGAGTAAAAGATTTGTAAACCATATTTTAAATTAGTTAATTTGTATAACCTTTTTATTTTAATTTATACATATATTTTTTATTTACTAATGTGAGTAAAAGATTTGTAAACCATATTTTAAATTAGTTAATTTGTATTTTAATTTATACATATATTTCAATTGCTGATTGTGTATGTGTATATGAATTGCACAATTTATTTAGTTGTCTAACTAGTGTTAAATTGGTTGTACAAATAGGTGTAGTGTTTATTGTTTATTTGTTACATGGGTTGTGTTAGTAGATTAAGATTTTTTTTTTTTTATGCTCCCATTATCGGTTTCATCTTTCATTTGCATTATTTTTGTTTGGATAGATTATGTGTTTGGATTTGTTGTGAGATCATGTTGGGAACCCGTAGCTTTAAGTTACTTTCCACCAGGAGTTATGGGTAATTGCTCTGTAGACTTCCAAAGGCAATAGGAAAAACTATGTTATGTGGATTTCCATGATTGACCTTTATGAGTCGATTGCATTTTTGGTTTTGACTCTTGTGGGTGTTACCTTGTTTTGTTGTTTTACCTCTTATTATGGTTGATTAGTGAGATGTTCCATGCCTCACATTTGTACTCAGACTCATGAATTTTGGTGTTTTGTGTTTTGGTACACCCTTGATGTGGTAAGTTTCATTTCAGGGCTATTAGGGAGACTGGTTCTTCATGGGGGCTAGCACACAAAGGGAAAACTTGGATAACCCATGGAAGAGTTGGTTAAATAAGTGAAAACTTAATAATAATTAACTAGTGGGTTTGGGTAGGTATACATTAATTAAGATGAATAAGATGCCTCACCCATGCCGTTAGAGCTTTCACAGACTAAGGGTGGGTTGAGAAGGCCATGGTTAGCAAGGTCACTACCTCGTCTTCATGAGAGGCTTAGTAGTCCAGCATGTGTCACCTTATGGGGCCGATGCCTAGTGAGAGGCAATCAAGATAACCATAGATGGGGGCTGATGCCTGTTGCGAGGCAGTCATGATAACCCATGCTAAGGCCATGCGATGACACTCTCCCATAGTACCCCTTGTGATTTGTTGCCTTTGCGAGCCTCTGGAAGTAGTCATTTGGAGTTGTTGATTATTATGTTTCTTGTGAATCTCATTTGTTGTTGAGTCTCGTAGTCCTTACGCTTGACTATTTCTTGGTCAAGGGTCTTCCTTGTCATCTCCTAGCATGGGGGGTGGGCCTTTGGGTCCACATGGTCAAGTGGAATGTGCTATGTACCCCATTGGGTTCCCAGACAGTGTTCATGAAGCACAGAGTTTGTACCAATATAATGATCCAGAGCTTCGCCATAGTTCATTTGTACCATGCTCATTTATGTAACATTATTGTATTTGGTGTATCATTTCCTTTATGTATCATGAAGCACTGATGTGCATATTTACTCTTGAAATGATGTAATGTACTCTTGAAGTGGATGTAATGTATTATTTTACCTTTATAGTCCTTATGTGATTAATGATTCATGGTAGCCATTATTTGATGTGTTGTATCTATGGAAATATGCTCCATAGAATTCACATGAAGATAGTATGTTTAAGGTTATTGGAAATTAATTAATCTTGTTTATGTTGATTTATCTTTTGTGGATGTTTTCGTAATTGATGGATTATGATGGATGTATGATAATTGCAAGCATATACTATATCATGTTTTAGAATGTAATCCTGAATTCTTTTGCTATCATTATGGAATGTGTTTGTGTTGCGTAATGTTGTCACGTGCACCCTGGAGGACGTAGATGTTATTATTATAAGTGTAATAGCATTATATGTATTGTATGTTATTGTTCATCACATGTTATGTTCTATTTGAAAAAAAAATGTTGCATAATTTGGTTAGGGTTTGTTATCCTTTGGGGTTTGCACGGTGGGGCGTTACACTGTTATATGATTCATGGTATAAAGATTTCAAGGGAAAATTCTAGTCTAGATGGCTAGGCCCCTATAAGATTAGCAAGGTTTACCCTAATGGGGTAGTACAATTACACACCATTGATCCAATTTGGTTTTCGCTTGTTAATGGCCATAGACTGAAATTATTTAAAAATCCATTACATAAGGATGACTTCATATTTTCACTAATCCAGTAATATGGTGCTCTCAGTGAACCTCACACAAAATCTGATGCATTGAGTCCTACTTCAGTTGTACACAATATACCTAGCACTTCTGGTGGCCCAGAGATTGAGCTACACATCTCAGTCGCCTAAGCTTCCTTGGCACTAAATTTTCATGTTTTTTTTCTCACATGCACAAATTGCACATTATAATAATGTCCACAATATCTTAAAAGGGACCTGCTATCAATATTCACAACGGGTTCTGATGCTGTAGGGACCTATAGTTTCATATTGTCAATGTTTAGAATGGGTCATGGCATTGTAGGTGTCCGTAGCAATGTTTAGCAATCGAAAAGAATATTCAAATCACTTGGAACCATATTTATTGCAAGTTCATTCACATTCATTTCAAATATATTCACGTGTCATATCCATCATTTCATGCAAAATAAAGCGGCATAATTCTTTTATTACTCGCTCTTGTATACGTCTAAAAATGGTCATGATTAAGCTTGTTAATTAATTAAATATGAATTATTTAATCAATTCCCCTAAAGTCATCTACATATAAATAAATTTAATTATTTATTTATATTGTTCATTTTCTAATTCTTCTACCTTAATTAAATAAATCATTTTATTTAATTATTGACATTTCCCACATTCCTCTTAATTAAATTAAATAAATACGATTATTTATTTTAATTATCATATCATTCTAAAGTTTGAATATTTGAATATTCAAATAATGGAATATTCTCTTCATCCCATAATCAAATTAAATATTAAATATTTAATTTAATATTTTTCTCACTCTAAATTCATTTCTAAAACATAATTAAATATGATTTATTTAATTATGCGAGTTTCTATATCCATCTTCACTTACAAATTAAATAAATTTATTTTATTTAATTCTAACTCATTCTAAACTCACTCTTCGAAATGGCAATTTCCCTTCAGATCTCAATGATGGAAATTGAAGGAAAAGGGAAACCTTCTATCTCCCCCTCCACTTTTGAAAATCTTCTACCGTCCATTCGAACAAGCTTAATCCGGGCCGTTAATCAAATCATCCAATCAAATCCTTTCTAAGACTCTATAAATGCCGATACAAATCCAAGCTTTGGTCACCTACGCATGCATTTACATGAACATACATGCAATCAGGTTATGCAATCACAACCTTTTAGCATCACAGCAATACTTTCATCTTAGCATAGCCTTGCATTTAGCATATTGTGCATTTTAAAATCTCATTCTTCAACTATTCATTTTGTTGAGCTTGGTCTGCTAATCTGAGAGCCATTGGAAACAACAAAATGCTGGAGTTAGAGAGAGATAAGACTATTTCGGGGAAGCTGCAGTCACAGTTTGCTTATTCTATTTTCTTTTTCAGTTTTCCTGATTTAATGTCTTATTGATATGTGTTTGAATTCCTTTAGATTGATACATTTTTCACACACACATAAAATGGCGCCCACCGTGGGGCCTGAACCCACGAATTTAACATTCTCTGCAAGTTTTTTTTGACAGTTTCTGCGTTCTGGAGTCAACTTTCAGAAAAAATTTAGTGTTTAAGTGCATTCGACATTTTCTGCTGTGCATACGGGGTTTTTGACTCTTTTGTTTTACAAGATTTTGGAGCGCATATAGTAACTGTTTCGGCGCATATAGTAAATGTCGTAGCGCATATAGAATATTTCCTTTGCAACATATAGTAACTGTTTTAAGAGCATATAGAATCTTTCTTGCGACATATATACTTTCTGTTCCGGCGCATATACCTTTTGTTCTGACACATATACCTTATGTTCTGGCACATATACTTTTTGTTCCAATGCATATACCTTATGTTCTAGCGCATATGGATTGTAACAAAAATACAGAATTCTGAGTCTGACACCTTCCGTAGACATAATTCTTTTTCTTTTTCTGGATTTTAAAATGAAACAATCCTAGGTTAGACACATCTGGATAAAATGAAGCAATCTAGGATAGTCACCACACAATGATCTTGCAATTAAAATTGAATAACCTATTTTTGTGAAGCAATATCTTCACTTAGATTAGATCATTGTGATTTGGGTTTTAAAATGAACATTTGTTTGCTTTGTCTATGGCAATAGGTCTATGCTCTCCCCTTAACTGGGTGATTAGAATACCAGACTTGCCTTTTCAATTTCATGAATTTTTACTACTTTAATTACATCCTTTAGAGAGCCTACCATAGTGGGAAAAAGTACTCACCCTACGGGAATGACTCAAGTGGGTTCAAGCCAAAGCGAGGCTATTCCGCCCCACTATAAAATTTAAAGCAAATTTGGGGAAACCCTTTTTTGCCGGTAGTGTGTAAGATAACCATCCCCAAAACCTTTGTTCTAAAGGTTGGGAGGTCTCTTGAGGGAGTTTATTATTGCCGCACCGAACGGAAATCCTTACTACGGACTTAGTGTAGTGGCCAGCCGAAGTCAGTTTCTGAACATTCTAATAATCACAGTGCAAGGGGAGGGAACAATATGCCCCCAAGACACTCACCATATAACTGCCAAGGACCATTTGCTTAGGGGATCTGGTATCCACTTTTGTAACTTTGAGTACGCACTTGGAAAAAACAAAAACACAGGTGCGCCTTTAGGGGTGACATGGCTGTGTGAGTCGATGCAGTTCTAAGATGTGGGCTGTTGATTACTAGAATGACCTACTTGACCATTAAGAGTGAGTTTGTCTGAATTGTCTTTCATGTGCAAAACCTGTGAAAACATTTGTTGAAAAAATTTTCTTGATCAAACACTTCATGTTAGTGTAGGACCTTTAAAACAACTATTTTCAAAATGTTTGTTGTGTCTTCTGTCACATTAATTTAGATAAAAAGATCATCCGAAATGAATATGAAGAACAACAACTGAAATCACTCAAAGGTTTTTCATACCATTGGTCCAATAACATTCCCAATACTTTTCCCATGCTGAGAGATTGGAAATCAACAAAATTTCCCAAGAAATCAGTGTCCAAAAGGATCATAAAACCCAAGAAAACATTAGGATACAAGAAAACATTGCAAAAGAGAAATTTTTTATACAAAAGTTGACACGTGTTGCTTCATTTCCATGGATTTCTTCATAGATATCAAAACTTTGTTAGGGGATTCACTGATGAGTATGATGTAGATCCTTTTGATTCTCGAGCTTATTATCAGAGATTAGCTCTATCACAATGGCATAATCATAACCAACCTCTTGAGTTCGATAACATACCACAACCTGCTATTGAATATCCTTCACACCCCAGTCATATTCTTCAAAGATCTTGAAAGAATTTCTTTAAAAATGAAGATCAAAATCTTTTAGAGTGCACTTTTCAAAACAACTTTCTAACTTTTGGTTCAACTTCCCCAACAGGATTCTGACATCCTTCATCATTGGAAGCCACAATCAAAAATTTGGAGCATCCTTGATCATATCATAAGATTCCACATCTTATCAGATCAAAATATCATTCCCATCATTTGCACTTGTCAAAAACTATGATCTAAGTCTAGAGGAACTTTTCGAAATCATATGCCTATCTCCACAAGATCTCAACACAATAAATTGAAGGATACAATCCAAAAAGAAAGTCATATTCAAAACACTCAAGAAGAAGGAGAAAGTAGTAATCCTCTTTTCAGCATAAATCAAAATCCACTTTTCAACAACAACATGGACAACAGAGAAGAAAATCCATTTCATAACTATAGAGATAAAATCCATGTGGATAGTGATGAGGAACGAGATGAAGAACGTCTTAAAGAGGCTGAGCAAGATCCCAAATTTCATAAAGCCATAGAAAAGATCTTGCAACGAGATAAAGAAAAATATTTTCTCTATCTAGCTGACCAAGGAGCTAAATTGCCTCATGACTTTAATACTGAAAACTTGAAAAATAAACCTAAAGAAACACCCCTTTTTGATCTTAGTGCTTTGACCCAACAAATTAAGGAACTACAAGGACAAATTAAAGAACTACAAGGGGGAACAACCACAAAGAAATATACTCTAGAGAACATTTGTCCTTATCCTTTCGATCGAAGTCTTAACATGATTCCTTTTCCCACGCATTGTGAAATGCCAAAATTTGATCGCTATAATGGGAAATCGGATCCAATCGATCATGTTAGAGACTTCTGAAACATGACATTGGAATTCGCTCACAAAGACACTTACTTGATGTGATTGTTTCCTAGGAGCCTTGGAGTTCACTCTATGGAATGGCTATCTAGGATTACACCTCCTGTCAGGACATTTGAAGAATTAATCAACTTATTCATATCACAATATGCCTACAACATACAACACCAGATCACGATGATAGATCTTTGCAAAGTTGCACAAAAACCTGGCGAATCTTTCATTACGTTTCTTCAGAGATGGAGAAGAATGTTCGCCAGATATCCACGTCTTGTTCCTGAAAAGGAAAAGATGGTTACCTTCATTAATAGTTTAAATTCAAAAATGAGCTATCATTTGAACTTACATTGTCCTCCTTTTGAGAAAATGATTGAAGATGCCATAACCATTGAAAATGCTTTGGTCAAAAGAGGAATAATAAAACATGACAAAGACAATCCTAGCTCATCCAACCATCACAATAATTAGGACAAGTCCAAATTTTGGACTCGCAACAAAAATATGGTGAATGATGGTGTTGTTGATGCAAATCATGCCTCGACCAAGCCATTTGTCCTCAGTACTCCAAACATTCGCAACAATAATGTCAACTCGATTGCAAATCACGGAAATAATCCTCCTCCTAGAGGAACAATATAAATCAACACTCTACTCCCAATCAAGGGACTTCCAACAACCAAGGTTACCGAGGAACCAATAACAATCATAATTCCTTAGGGAACACCTCGAATACAAATCCACAAAGATTTTCATTCTTCTCTAATAGAAGAACTTTCACTTCATTGGGTCAATCTTTAGAATCTGCATTCAAAGAGTTGATGGCCAAAAATGTCATTACTTTTCCACCTAAATTAAACTATGAACCCAGTGTAAAGCCTCCATCATGGAATGAGGCATACTATTGTGATTATCATCGGTGCAAAGGTCATCGCACAAATAACTGCTAAGCCTTGAAGAATGCCATTCAAGATTTAATCGACAATGACATCATTACAATAGAGGGACATCAATAATCCAACGCATACCACCAAGAATTTCGCAACCCTTTGCCCAACTATCAAAAGGGTGAGTCTTCTAAAAAAAATGTGAATCATATCAATGATGATCATATAATCAATCATCTCTACATAGACGACGAATGGGTAAATGTCATTAAAGTCAACAAGAAGGTGGAATATAGAGAAGTCAACGTAACAACAAGAGTGCAAGCTAAAGTTGTCTTAAAGGGAACCTCTTCAAAATCCACTGAACCTCCACCTCAACATCAATATGATTTGGTCAATCAATTTCGGAAAAGCTCCGCTCAAATTTCTATTCTGGAACTATTGAAGATTTCCCTAGCCCATAAGGAAATTCTCGAAAAGGTCCTCGTTGAAACTAATGTATCAACTAACCTGGATGTGAACCAATTTCAAGCCATGGTAGGACACTTGTCCTCACCCACTTGCCTTTCATTCTCTGAAAAAGATGACGCTTCCATAACTCATCCCCATAATTCATCATTGTACTTAGAAGTCATGGTTCACAAGTTTCGTATCAGATGAGTTCTAATAGATGGAGATGCTGGTTTGAACATCTGTACCATGAAGTTGGTTAAGGCTTTAGGATTTTCTGAGGACTCCATTGATTTCTGAAGAAAGATTACCATAAAAGCTTATGATGATGAAGAAAGAGCATCCAAGGGTCTAATCATGCTGCCAATCAGAGTGGGCCCTGTTATCAAGAATACTTTCTGTCAAGTATTGGACTGTGATTTTGCATATAACATCTTGTTGGGTCATCCTTGGATCCACGAAATGCAAGCTGTCCCATCAACCTATCATCAATGTCTTAAGTTTCCTTATGATGGAAAGGAAATCATGATACCAGCTGATAATTCCAATATTCAAACTTGTGCCAACATAAAAGCTAGTCAAGATACTTTGGTCCCTAACAATCGAGAAGCTCATGCTAAGACTTCTCTAAAGATTGACACACAAATCAGTCAATTGACCAATAGTTTTGACAAGAAAATGAAATTCAAGGATCATGGAGTTGGAGAATACTCTCTTTGTCTTGCCAATTTACCTACATCACCTTGATCACATGGACAACCGTCAATCAGGGAACATCAAATATCAACAAAATCAACATCAAAGCAACCACCAATAGAGCCAATCACAAAATTTAATGGACAATTCATCAAAGAAAAATTCCCCATGGAAAATCCTAAGGATACAAAAATTCAAAACTGGCTCTATAAAGATGAAGATGAAGCAGTATTTAATGTCAAATTACCCACGGACAAATATGGAAAAGGGTATTCAATCATGCAGAAGATGGGCTACGATAAAGGTCCTATCGGAAAAAGGAAAGAAGGAGTAGTTGAACCTATTCACCTCCGCGGACTCACTGCAAAAGAGAAAACTAGATTGGGTTATGACACTCACTCCAAAGAAAGCACATACAAACAACTACATGGCACTGTCTTCGCATTGCAAGAAGGCTCAGATTCACGAGAAGCATGTTTGACAACAGTTCAAAACTTCTTGGATAACAATTCTGACACATACTCTGCTGAATATGAATGGGACACCATTTACAATAATGAATTCTGGAGTGACAAAGAGGTTGATGTAATACACCAGTACGCCCCAACTCTAATTGAAGGTCAAGGTTTAGGGACCCAAACACGCGAATTCAAACTACAAAGTCACCATGATTCTAGTGATGCTAAGTCGGATCTAAACGAACAAGACTATCATGAGGATAGTATCATCATTGACCTACCTCATACCTCGGATCCTACGGACCACTCCGTTATGACTATAACCATGGCCGATTTCACACAACCTGACGATCCGCTATCTTTAATTTATCCTGATCTCATTGACTGGGATTCAACCGAACCTATCGATATACCTATGTTTCCAAGTGACGAAGCTATCATAAACTTCCTTTCTGCAGAGGATATAAATGATTGTTCCACCAATGATTTTTGACATAGATTTTTTGATCAGGAGAGTGTCAAGCTTCCTAGCTGTAAAAGTAAAAACAAAAAACAAAAATCTAATGGTGAAAACCAGAATCTGGCAGTATTAGATCAAACAAAAGATAAAATAAAGAGCATATCAGATGGTGAAAACCTCTTTGAGGCACCAGATGATGGGAATCTTGACACTCTCCCGGAGCACTACCATGAGTGATCACCTATTTTGATTGAGCCTACAAATGCTGTCAATCTTGAGACTTCCGACAAACCAAAATTTTTACAGTTAGCTACATCAATGACAGAGAAAGAAATACCAGAGTTCATGGAATTCCTGAAAGAAAATCAATTAAATTTTGCATGGTCTTACGTTGACATGCCTGGTCTTGATCCTGATCTTATCATGCATCACTTGTCTATCAAACCAGGGGCCAAGCCGGTGAAGCAAAAAATTAGAAAGATGCACCCTCATGTTACATTATTGGTTAAGGAAGAATTGAGAAAACTCCTTAATGTGAGCTTCATAAGACCAATCGACTATGCAGAATGGATCTCCAATATTGTTCCTGTATCCAAGCTAGATAAAACTGTGCGAATATGCATAGATTTTAGAGATCTTAATAAAGCATGTCCTAAGGATGACTTCCCACTGCCAAACATTGACACTATAGTTGATCTGATAGCTGGCCATGCCATGTATTCATTAATGGATGGTTTTTCTGGCTACAACCAAATCAAAATTGCACCTGAAGACCAAGAGAAAACAACTTTTACATGTCCATGGGGAACTTATTGTTGGAACGTCATGCCTTTTGGTCTAAAGAATGCTGGGGCTACTTACCAAAGAGCCATGACTACAATCTTTCATGACATGATGCATATCTTCATGGAAGATTATGTAGATGAAATATTGGCAAAATCATACACCAGAGAAGGACATCTTGAAATATTGTCCAAAATATTTGCAAGATTAGAGAAATTCAAAGTTCGCCTCAATCCCAAGAAATGTGTTTTTGGGGTCAAATCTAGAAAACTCTTGGGGTACATTATTTCAGAAAAAGGAATTGAAGTAGATCCTGTTAAAGTACAGGAAATTATGGAAATGCATCCACCAAAGAACATCAGTCAATTGAGATCACTACATGGACGACTGTAGTCAATACGAAGATTCATTGCACAATTGGCCGACAAAAGTTTACCTTTCACACATCTATTGCATAAGAATGTTCCTTTCAAGTGGGATGACAAATGTGAATTGGATTTTCAACAAATCAAATAGTATTTAATGACTCCACCAGTTCTCGTACCACCAAATCCAGACAAACCACTAATCTTATACATTGCCACAACAGAGACATCTCTGGGGGCACTGCTAGCGCGAGAAGACTCTACAAGAAAGGAATGTGAAATTTATTACATCAGTAGAACACTAACAAGTCATGAGCTCAACTACACTTCTATTGAGAAAGCTTGTATGGTAGTAGTTTTTGCTTCACAGAAGTTTCGACATTACATGTTAACCCATACAATCAATCTAGTTTCAAAGATTGATCCACTCAAGTATTTATTAAGCAAAGCATCATTGATAGGAAGGTTAGCAAAGTGGGTAATGATTTTGAGTGAATTTGAAATACATTATGTTGACCGTAAGGCAATCAAAGGACAAGTTATTGCATATCAATTAGCTGAAGCACCATTACAAGAAGATCATCCCCTGCACATTGAATTTCTAGATGTTGATGTATTTACTGCAGAATCTAAACAACCATGGTCCTTATATTTTGATGGTTCTTTCACTCAACATGGATCGGGGGTAGGCATAATTTTCATCACCCCTCAAGGACACACTATTCCTCGATCATATATGCTGATATTTCCATGCACCAACAACATAGCCGAATATGAAGCATTGATCACTAGGCTTAAAATAGCGCTGAAATGGAGGATTACAGAACTACAAGTTTATGGCGACTCATAGCTAGTCATTTATCAGATCAATGATGATTATCAAACCAAAGATGACAAATTGTTACCATATAAAAAGATGGTTGATGACTTCAAGAAGTACTTTGTGGACATCAAATTCACACAAATTCCAAGGCTTGATAACAAGGCAGTTGATGCCATGGCTACGATTGCATCATTGTTACAACTCCCAGAAACTTAGACTCGTTATGAATTTCTAGTGGAACAATCATTTATACCTGCTTATGATACCCCTGAAAGTCAAATCATTTGCCATTTGGTTGGATCTGATTCACCTTGGTACGGAAAAATTTATGGCTACCTCAAAGACGATATCTTGCCACCCGATTTATCCCGTAACCAAAAATGCAATTTTATCCACCAATCCACTCGCTACACTCTTATTGCTGACACTCTTTATCACCGTGGTCTTGATGGTACTCTACTTCTATCTCTTGAACGTGAGGAATCTAAAAAAAGCTTTACAAGAAGTTCATGGTGGCATTTGTGGTACTCATTTGAGTGGACTGACCTTATCCAAGAAATTGGTTAGAATGGGTTACTACTGGCCTACAATGGAGAGGGAATCATTCACTTTTGTGAAAACATGCTCAAAATGTCAGATTCATGGGAATCTCATTCATGCTTCTGCACAGGAACTTCAACCATTCACGCCAGCCTGGCCATTTTCTCAATGGGGGTTAGATCTAGTGGGAAAGATTCATCCTTCTTCATCGAAGAGGCATAAGTTCATCATCACAACTACAGAGTATTTTACCAAGTGGATTGAGGCAGTCCCTCTTACTAAAGTTACCAGCAAACAAATATCATCATTCATACTCAACTATATTATTTGTCGGTATGGCATTCCCAACTCCATTATTACAGATAATGGAAATCCATTCAAAAATCAGGATGTTGATGAACTTTGTGAGAGATTTCACATTCAACATAGATATTCAACACCTTACTATCCACATGGGAATGGCCAAGCAGAGGCCTCAAATAAAACAATATTAAATTTTTTGAAGAAGACTGTGAATGATTTAGGGAAGGATTGGCATGTTCAACTCAATCCCGCTCTATGGGCCTATAGAACCAGTATCTGCACACCAACAGGAGCAACACCATTCGCTCTTGTCTATGGAGTGGAAGCCATACTACCTTTAAAAGTTGATATTCCCTCACTCAGAGTATCATTGAAAGGTCTTACAACGGATGATGAATACAGAGTCTCTCGACTCCAAGAATTGGAACTCCTAGATGAAAAGAGATAAAGAGCACCTGATCATTTAAAAGCATATCAACAGATGATGTCTCACAGCTATAATCACAAAGTAAAGCCACACACCTTTCAAGTGGGTGATCTTGTTCTGAAAGAAAACCCACGCAATCAGCAAGATAGAGAAAATAAAGGAAAGTTTAAACCAAATTGGCTAGGTCCTTATGTAGTTATCACAGTCTATGGTTCAGGAGCCTACAAGCTATCAATGCTAGAAAGGGACCTGTTTGATGAACCTATCAACAGTATGCACCTGAAAAAATATTATGTCTAAAGTGGTTATCAAAATCATAAAAAGTCCTGAAGAAATACAAAAAAATTAGAAAAAGTCCTGAAAAATGGTTACCCTGGTGAAAACCTGGCAAACAAGCATCTCGGTAGCAGCCAAAAAAAAAAAAAAGAGAGAAAAGTCATAGGGTGAAAACTTGGCAACAGGTAGTCTATTGACAAGAAAAATGCAATAAAAATAAATAGTGAAAATCTGGCAAACAAACGCTATTTGTAGCTCTCCATCTATTAATTCATGTTTTGCACTTAACTTTTTGGCATTCCTTTCATACATCTTTCCCATCATCTTAGGGCCATACCAACATCATGTTATCATCATTTGCCTCAAGTGATAATGTCTTATCATGGCTTGATTTATTGTACATATTCATTTCAACAAATACTGAGGGAAAAAGATACTGGGGGCAACCAACTTTCAGGTTTTACCGAAACAGCTAGACAATGACGTCAAAACCAATCACGCGAACAAAACAATCAAATCATATACCTATCCAATCATTAATACATATCACAGTAGCTTTTAGTTGCGTACCTTATCATGACTCATATCTGGATGATCTATAATCTAAATAATGTTTGGAATCACATCATTTCATTTTTGAATAATGGTTGTTTAATTTTTGATATCATCTCTCTAGAGCACACTCAATGATGTCTTGAACTAGAGTGGCAAGGACAAAGAATGATTTTTCTTTGTCTGCTGTATGGAGGTTAATCATTTATCTGTTGCAAATATGTCGCGAGACGTGATGATTGAAAGTTTATCATTGATGATAGTTCCAAATTTGCATCAGATGGTGGTTAGTCTTTGCCTGTTTATGCAAGAAATGCTCAGGTCATCTTGGTTTAATTATATCTCGATGCTTGTGTTTACTTGCTATATCAAAAATCATGAAAGTTGTACTCAGGTCATCATTGGTGCTAATTTCCCCTTTGATGCTTCTACATACTTCCAACATTTTAACAGCGCTCTATGATGATTCCAGAAAATATACCAACAAGCTCAACAAAAGGTTCGCTTCATTAAGTTGAATTTCATACTAGATCATTGTACATGTCTCCATAGTGGATTTGCATCAGAGTTTTGAAAGGATAATAAATCACATCAAACGACGGCCATGTCTCTTTGGACTATTTGTGGAGGATATTCATCATTCCATCATCATTCCATTATCCTTTCATCATCATTCCATTTGCATTTCATTTTCATTTATCCATTATCATTTCATCCTCATTCCATTTGCATTTCATTTTCATTTATCCATTATCCTTTCATCATCATTCCATTTGCATTTCATTTTCATTTATCATTTCATCCTCATTCCATTTGCATTTCATTTTCATTTATCCATTATCATTTCATCCTCATTCCATTTGCATTTCATGTTCATTTATCATTTCATATTCATTCTCATTCCATTCATATCCATATCATTTCATTTCATATCATTATCCATTCGTTATTTTTCCATTTCATATCATTTAACATTTCATTATCATTATCATTTAACATTTCATTATCATTATCATTTAACAATTCCATTTCATATCATTTAACATTTCATGGTCATCATCATTTCATCATTTCATTATCATTATCAGTTATCTTATTTTCATTTTCATATCATATCATTATCATTTCATTATCATTATAAATCCATTATTATTCATTTATCCGTTCATTCTTATTACAAAGCATTATATTTCATCACGTATCATACATCTCACCACTATTTACTCATCTCAATTTCATATTAATATTCATATCATTTTACATCATGTAATACCATTTTATCATACAAATTCATAATGCATATCATGAACACAACATTCATTTTTCATCATATTATCATCTTTTACCTGCATTGAAAAATCCAAAAAATAAACATTCCATACATACATTTCCATATACACATCATAAGTCATCCACCTACATGACATCATTGGTACACATTATCAAATCATCATCATCATAATAAAAAAATCATAATCGAATCATCTTGCATATCATGTTAGTCATCAGATCATTCAAATGCATACCAAAATCCATAAACACATGAAAATAAATGCATATCACATTATCATCTCAAAAATGCACATCACATCATCAAAAACAATCATCGTCGCTGCATATCATCACTCATCAAAAATGATACAAATGTCCAAATGTCCAATGAAACTAAAATGTCCAAAGCGAAATACATAAGATATGATCAAAAATCCATATACATGCTCCAAAAATGGTACACATATGTGCACTATATCTGCTAACTAGTCGATGCCCCTAATGGAGTTGGTCCAGAAGGAGGTGGCCTGCCACTGGTGCCTGCGTCTGGGTCCTGCCGAGGTACAGTCACTCCCATGCTCTGTGTATGTGTCCGTGATCTACTCCTAGTCCTGCTACGAGATCGAGGAAATGGCTCTCTACGCTCGGGAGGACACAACTCCTCATACCTGACTCTGTAATACTCAGCCTCCCTCGCCATCTCCATGTTCTCTGCAATGGCATCCCACAATGATGCACTCTCTATGGTGCCCATTAGCTTCTGAACAATGCCCTCAGCCTCTACTGCCTTCCGTCTAAATGCATCTCTCTCTGTCATCACTTGGGCTAACTGTGGGTCTGGGGCAGGTGCCTGTGTAGGTGCCTATGCCTATGCCAGCTATGCCTGTAGCTGTACAATAAATCCCTATGCCTACACCAGCTGACTCTGTAACTGTCCCTGCTGTCCCTGTAGTGTCTGCACTTGGGCCTGAAGTGTGGCTATCTGCCCCTGCTGAGATGAGGATCCCATCCAGATCACTGTTCGTCGCCCAATCCCTGTCCTTGGCCGCCGTATGATCTGGACACCCCTCAAAATATCTAGCCTCAACCTCCCTAACACCTATCCCTCATCCTCACCATCATCTCCATCATCCCCATCGGAACTATCCTCCTCATCTCTGCTCTCCACCTCCTCTCCTCTAACTGCTCCCTGCTCGCCACCGGCCACATCCTCCTATCTCACTGCCCCTGGCTGTGGTCCTACCAGAATGGGTGCTGGCTCATTAGGACTGGTAAACCGTAGAAAGGGATGCGTGTGGAAATATAGAGAATACTCATCAGACATACCGGCATCCACAATATCTCACCTGTCAGCCCATGCCTCAGGTGCTAATGACATGAACTCTGTATATGCTGTCTGATAAGAAATACATGGCCCCCATCCGGCCTCATCTCTGCTCCGAGCATAGTGTGCAACCCCCTGTGGAATCCCTTGTGTAAATCCAAACTGTCTCTGCACTCGCAATGCTAGAAACCTCTCAAGAATGAAAGGATCCTCCCTATCAGAAACTGAGGAATGCATACAAATGACATCTCTAGATCATCTATATCCCATGGCTCACAATCAAGATATGGTCGCCATACCACTATATCCATATCATCTAAAAGTTGTCTCCAGTAATCCACCTTGCCTAGTTTGGGCTGGGTAAGGAACATAACATACATATATACATAGGGCCTACCTAGAGGCCTAACTCTGGGGCACGCCGGTCTCATCACAGCAAGATGCTCCCATGCCCAGATCTGCAACAATGTCACACCACACGACAAACTAGAAGAACCCCTGTACACCACCTGATGCAAATCATGATATAGATGCACTAGCATGCAACTCCCCCATGCATATCTTTGCGGCTGTAGCAACATTTGCTCCAAAATCCTGCCCCATCCCACTGATAATCCTTTTGCCTGGCGATTCGGACAAAGGAGGCCTCCAATGAACACACCCAAAACTATAGGCAAGGCTGGATATCCTCGAAAGTCAGCCCATGGTACCCAGTACCCAGCGATCTGTCCATCACCATACACCCTCCTCAATGCATCTGTACCCCCAAGCTCCTTGTGATCATAGTACACAAGGGCACCAACCACTGGGATACCTAGTATCTTGTATACATCCTCTGGAGTCACCATCACCTCACCAGTCGACATATGAAAGGTGTTGTGCTCCAAATGCCATCACTCTACCAGTGCTGTCAACAATCCTCTATTGACCCGAATCAGCGGCATAGCTAACAAGGATCTCAAACCACATGTATCTATCAAAGCTATATCAGCAGGTGTCAACTCGGGTATCCTATCCCACCCTGCCGAGTGCCGCTCTCTAATCTAGAGGTTTTTGAAAACCTCCTATTTTCATCACAAGGATACGTAATCAGAATCATACCAATCGTTCAATCTCAATCAATCCAAATCAATTAGACTCATATCTATTAGTGACCTATATCAGTGAATTATATCAGACCCATATCAATGACTCGTATCAATGTATCATATCAACGACCCATGTCACACAATCAATCCTATTAGGCAAACCAATACACAATCTATCTATCTGGATATCATATCAATCTGCTCTACCATCAATTACTATTTATTTTCTATCACAGAAAGAAAATTTATTAGAAGTCATATCAATCATTTATCTGACATTTACTCTTTGTTTTCTACTATGGGAAGCAAAGTTATCAGTTCAATCTACTCTTTGTTTTTGAAACAAAGTTATCAGACAATTACTCTTTGTTTTCTACTCTAAGAAGCAAAGTTATCAATCAATCATCAGATTATTCTATCATTTCTATCCATATCAGCATGATGACATGACAATTTACCTATCTGTTGACTAAGGAAGCAATATTCATCATCATTTTCGCATTACTATCATCAAATCATACATTCGGCCTATTTCCACCATATGCGCTACTCTGTGGACTCTATGCGCTAAAACCCATATGCGCCGTTCTTTTCACGGGATGCGCTAAAAACCGTATGTGCCATTCTTTTCACTGGATGCGCTCAAATAGATCCCCTATGCTCGCTTTCCCTATATGTGCTACTTTAATCAACCTAAGCACTACTTTCATCACTGGATGCGCGATTTCCCTCTATGCACCACTATTTTTGCTCGATGCGCTATTTCTTGTATGCGCTACTATTTTTTCTATATGCGCAATACTCCTAAAATTTTGAATGACACCCTATATGTGCTATTGTTTTCATTGAATGCACTAAACTAGTTTTTTCCTTATATCTTCAACATCTAACCTGTATGCGCTACTGTTTTTACCCTAAGCGCCGAAAAAATCATCAAAAGCGCTCAAACTACCCTAAAAGTGCTCAAATGTCATTTTCATATTCAAAATCCGTGGAAAAACAAAAAATTTGGATTCAAAAATGTAAAAATTTGAAAGCACAGCTGGTTAGATCGACTCACCGGTGGTCCATATGTTGCTGGCCTCTAGTATCGGCGAGATCTCTTGAATCGGTGACGATGATAAGGAATCTCCATGTCGCAAGGTCACTCTCAGAGCTACAATATTCACAAAGTCAAAAGTGCAAATGACTTGTCTTTTTCAACCTTTTTTACCTTTTAAAGGTCAAATAAAGGTAAGCTTGCTGCCTTTTGACTTTATTTTTCAAAATGGGACATTTCTTTTCCATCATTTGTGAAAGCTAAATCACTCTCTCTCATCCGTGATTTACCTCCCGAGGGGGCATCATCAACAGAAACATTGAAAGCATATAGGAGCAAAAATCTTATTTTCTTTGAAGCAATGCGTTTCACACATCACTTCAAAGAGGGGCAAAATGTATACGTCTAAAAATGGTCATGATTAAGCTTGTTAATTAATTAAATATGAATTATTTAATTAATTCCTCTAAAGTCATCTACATATAAATAAATTTAATTATTTATTTATATTGTTCATTTTCTAATTCTTCTACCTTAATTAAATAAATCATTTTATTTAATTATTGACATTTCCCACATTCCTCTTAATTAAATTAAATAAATATGATTATTTATTTTAATTATCATATCATTCTAAAGTTTGAATATTTGAATATTCAAATAATGGAATATTCTCTTCATCCCATAATCAAATTAAATATTAAATATTTAATTTGATATTTTCCTCTCACTCTAAATTCATTTCTAAAACATAATTAAATATGATTTATTTAATTATGCGAGTTTCTATATCCATCTTCACTTACAAATTAAATAAATTTATTTTATTTAATTCTAACTCATTCTAAACTCACTCTTCGAAATGGCAATTTCCCTTCGGATCTCAATGACGAAAATTGAAGGAAAAGGGAAACCTTCTATCTCCCTCTCCACTTTCAAAAATCTTCTACCGTCTATTCGAACAAGCTTAATCCGGGCCATTAATCAAATCAACCAATCAAATCCTTTCTAAGACTTTATAAATGCCGATACAAATCCAAGCTTTGGTTACCTACGCACACATTTACACGAACATACATGCAATCAGCTTATGCAATCACAACCTTTTAGCATCACAACAATACTTTCATCTTAGCATAGCCTTGCATCTAGCATAGTGTGCATTTTAAAATCTCGTTCTTCAGCTGTTCATTTTGTTGAGCTTGGTCTGCTGATTTGAGAGCCATTGGAAACAACAAAACGCTAGAGTTAGAGAGAGATAAGACGATTTCAGGGAAGCTACAGTCATAGTTTGCTTATTCTGTTTTCTTTTTCAGTTTTCCTGATTTAATGTCTTATTGATATGTGTTTGAATTCCTTTAGATTGATACATTTTTCACACACACAACTCTCATTTCAATTACTTAAGCTGTCAAATCACCAATTATACTCGTCATTTTTCGTCCCATCATATCCACTCACCACCCACTATTCATTATCTTGTAGTTAATATTTGTCACATTGAATCAATGAATAAATATATTCTTTCAGTTTCCACGTGCGAAAGATGGTTATTTCTACAAGGCAGTACTTAAGGTATGTTGTTATGATTAATCTAGTTTTCTTTAAACTTTCAAGCACTTTTTTATTTAATTCTATGCATACGAAATATTATATTATTAATTACCATCATTATGAATTTATGCCACCTCCAAATCATCAATGTGTATGCATATGAAATATTATATTATTAATTACCATCATTATGAATTTATGCCACCTCCAAATCATCAATGTGAAGTGAGGTCACTTCACCAATTAAGTTGGGGGGAGGGTATGCCTTACTCGATCTTTTCGCTAGTCCTTTTGAATCTACCACCCGAATCCAAATTTAATGAATATTATGACATGCAAAACCCATTTTCAAAATTTCTAAACCTTGAAATACTGAGAGTTTATGAGAACTTCAACTTGGTTAGACTAGAGCTGGGCTTAAAAGGGAATTTGTAGTTGTAGTATGGTATAGTAGTAAGGATATATGAGGTAAAAAAGGTTTTGAAGTGGTAGAGCAGTTTGAAGGTGGTGGGAAGATTGAGTTGAATTTCTAGAGGTGAATTTGATATATTAAGCAGAGAAGAAAACAAGGATGGGAAGAGATATTATAAGAAGAGAGCCAACAACTCAACAACAAATTTTGGAGGACACAACAGTCCTGCCTATCTTCACAAGGGTTGGATGGATCGACTACTTTATAAAATTAACATAATTTAGTGATGACTTAACAATAAGATTTACAGAAAATCTTCAATACGATGAAGCCATGGTAAAGGGAATTTCTATAGATGCATCTGAAACCACCATTGCACAGGTTACAAGATTACCAAGGACATGAACAAAATTCCTAGCTTAGTTTGATGCAGTTATAGATTGGGAAGAATTTTGCATGAGGAGAGGAATTTGATTCCTCATCACAAGGTAAGAAAATAATTTCTCTCCACTGGTTGTGGGCAAGATGTGCCTCTTACATTATTGGATACATTACATGTGATGGTAGACATAACCTTTTGTATATAACCCATTTCAAATTGTTAAGTCATCTCAGGCATAATAGGGTAGTAAATGTACCAAATTTTCTTTACAACTTGTTGAAACAAATGGCCTTAGAGTACTAGAAGAGGCAAAGTGACACTTCCCTTTCTCATCACTGCTTAGTTACTTTATTGATAAAAAATAGTCTAAGAATTCAATACCCAAAAGTTAAGTGGGAAGATTTCAGGGCTGAGGAATGCATAGATATTAATAGTTTTCTAGATGCACTCATAGTGCCCGAGGATATAAAAACCAAAATGAGCCCCATAATGAGCCTAAAGAGGAAAACCCTCAGTTTTTCCTGTGGCTTCACCTATCCGTAGCCAAGGTGAGCATGAAGAACCTACAGAGCCAAAGTCTAGGCCACCCATAAATGAGGAATTACCTTATTTCTAAGAGCCAAAGAGGTAGTGTATCTACATCCACTATACCCTTGAAACCAAAAGAATATATTTCAAAGAAACAGGGGGATACTCAAAAGCAGAAAAAGGAGGATGTTCCTAAAAAGAAAAAGAGTGTTAAAAAGGAAAAGATGAAGTTTGAGAAAGAAGTATTAACACCTAGACACTTTGGTAGGCTCAGAAAATGAAGTGCTACAAAATAAAATGTAGAAGAACAACCTTAGGAAGAATAACATTAGAAAGAACAACCTCAGGAAGATGTCATGCTTGTAGAAACTAACTTTGAATTGGAGGGGACTGTTCTTGGTAATGAGAATATACCAATGGAAAAGAGAAGGTATGTAGAGACCACTTCTAATTCTGAATCAAAAGAAATATTTGATGCTAAGAAATTCCAGGCAGAAACCTTCCCCATTCCTGGAGATTGTGAAGAGAGTAATGAGTAGTTCGAGAATCCAAAGGAAGTTTACATTAAAGACAAGGATGTAAGAAAGGAACTCCAAGAGACATTGTACATAATTGAACACCTAGAGGAATTGGGACATAATTGTGAACATAAGGATAGAGAAAGAGGAAAAAATGAAGGAAATGGAGGAAAAACTGTAGCTATATGGTCATGGCACTAAACTAGACGTATTGGCATAGTTGGCTATTACTAAGACAGGGGATAAGGAATTGGCAGTGCTAGATGAGAAACCCCCTCCTCTCAAAACTTCTGATTATCATACAACTTGCTCACTTGGATATCAATTGTGGAAAGTAATTGATAAGTTTGCAAAGGAAGAGGAGAAATGGAGAAATGAAAAGGAATTTAAATATATGAACAAAAATAGGAGAAAAGAGATATGGAATTGAATAAAACAACAATTGGGTTGGAGGAGATAGCAAATAAGGCTGCACAAATAGTCAGGTGTAGGCCTCCAACAAGAAATTATGCACTATTTTTACAAGAAATGTTTTTATGTTTTCAATTTAGTAGATTAGTTAGTAAGCATTCAATTAGCATGAGTCAAACTTTTGAGTTTCTTGAAGTTTTTGCTACTTCTACACCCCAAGACTAGGATTAGTTGTGTGAGTTTTATTTGCAAAACTATGTGATACATGATGAAATAGAATGGAACCCTTTAATATCTATGGAGGATCTTCAGATCAGGGCACTTGCCTCTTACTACAGAAATGAATAGGTTAGGGGTGAGATTATGGAAGAGTATGAAGAGAAAGAAAAATATATTGCACTTCCAATTAGAAGAGAGGATAAGGATCTAGATACAATAATTGATGAATGGATGAGACTCCTTATATTTAAGGGAGTAGGTAAGAAAATCATGAAGCTAAAGAAGGCTGACTATGATAGAATGAAGATGTTAGCCATGGGAATAGGACAACAATGTTTTAAGTTTGTGCAGGATAGATGGAACAATTTGACACATGAACTGCAAAAGAAAGAGCCACATTCCATGCATAATTTCATTGCTATGCTTCATAGGGCACACAATTACATGGAAATGGTATTAGCATGGGAATTCATTAGATTTCACTCTCTTTTCATCCACCTATTCTCCTTTATCTGATCCCACATTGGAAAGGGGAGAAAAGTGATGAATGTGAGAAAGTGGGAACTATTTGAATGAAGCAGCTTTCAGAACATCAAGGCTTTTATCTGAGGTAGATTTAGGGTGTTAGCATAGTTATGGACCTAAGAAAAATTGCTCAGTAGTATAATCAAGATCCCTAGTGTTTTGCTTGGGGAAAAGCAAAAAGCTAGTTGGGGGGAGTGATAGGTATAAATAATGGCTTAGTTTATGTTGTTTTTATACCTATTTTAAGATACTTTTAAACATATTCTCCAGACAATGTTCCTACACTATACTATCTTTATATATCCATTATGCAGACTTAAACCTTAATTATGATGATGAAATTATGGTTATAATATACTAGTGTTATATGGTTTATATGAATAAATGTATGGAATGTTGATGGAATGCGATGAGTTAATTGTTATAATTATCTTTGTGTACATGTTTTGTGGAATTAACTTGTTTGTAGTTAAAATGAAATCATAGCAAAGTAGTTGTAGGGTGAACCCATAGCAAAAGGGATGACTGGACACTGAAGTAGGGGAAGATCCAGGTTAAGATGAATGTGCCGATCGTTGATCAAAAGCTCTTAATGAAGATTAGACGTGTGCTATTATAACCAGTTTAATAAATGCTAAAGAGGTCTCCTTCACCTATGGAATTTTGACAAGTGATTGTATGTTTACATACAGTTTTGTTTTGACAACGTTCTAGTTTTGATGGAATTCTCTTTCCTTTTCAGTTATAGGTTGAATAATTCAAGTCTTAATTCTACACTCTATTATCTGGGAGTGGAGTTAATGATTTTGGTTAGTTGTTGCTTTCAATAAAGATTCCCTCAACTTGTATATAGCTGTTGGTTGAATATGTAGGATACTTAGTTGGTTTTTATCAGTTTTATGTTACCAGTTACTTTCAGTTTGAAGACATGAGAATATTCCAAATGATTGAGTCCAATCGGTGGAAAGATATTTTGTAATATTTTACAATGTACAATGAATGAAGTTAATCTTATGGGATGTGTAGAATCTATTAGTTAGATTGATTTCAGTTAAAGTGGGAACAATTACTTGAGCAAGCCACTAAAGGTATTGTTCTTCACTTCATCTTTCAGTTATTTATTTTTGTTAATAGTTGTGATTAGTTTACCATTGTTCATGAACCATATGCAAGTTAAATTGGAATTTCATCTCTTCCTTATTGTGAATGAATGTTTGTTAATATTTATGTAATGATCATTAGTAGTACTCCAGAGGATAGTTTAACTGAGTCATTAGTTTTTATTAAGTTTTTAGTTAATGCAGTATTAATTTATTAGCAACAATTTAGTTACAGTCTTTACTGTAGGTACCTATAGCAACTAGTTCTGGTTTATGATTTTATTGTTTTGCAGTTCTATAAATTTCCAACAAGTAGAATAACTTAAGTAGGGTAGTTTAGGAAGCTTTAAGTCCATGAAGGCATATATAATGTTGCACCATCATAATCTTACAAGCCTTGGGTTGACAATTTAATGTGGTCTTAAGCAATGTAAAGTGGACTGTTCAACCAATTAAACCTCTGAATTGAGTAGATTCTACCAAGTTTACAATACATTAGCTTAGACTCTACAGTTACTCACATCAAAAATTTATGGATGACACTATTATAATTGGGTATACCTTAGTTAAAGAGGCTAGAGAAATTAAATATTTTTTATAGAATTATGAATTGGATTTTGGGAAAAAAATTATTTTCCAAAAAGCACAATATTTTTCATGAACACTTTGGTTCATTGTCAACTCAAGATAGCTCAGATCCTTCAATGCCACAAGGGTGATATTCCCTCCAAATGCTTAGGAATTCCCCTCTTATTACACAAAAAATTATAATCCTTTTGGGTTGATTTATTGGATACATTTCAATTTCAAGTTGAAAAGTTTAGTTGATAAATCTACCATGCAAAATTTTGTAGTGTATGCTATGAGCCTGTAGACACCTAAAATATGACCTTTCCCAACCACACCTAATTTTAGCCTATGCTTATCCCATTAATTAAACAAATATCTATTATTTATTTAATTATTCTCATCCTTTCCCATATTTATCATAATCCTTTAATTAAATAAACATTTACTATTTATTTATTTATTTTCCCTTCACATGATCCCATTAATTAAATAAATACTTTATTTATTTAATTAATTCCCCTTTATCCTCTATCCTTGTCCTTCTAGTCCTAACCTTCATCTTGTTTACATGGATCCTAATCTAAATTTTTCCTCATGTGACAAGTGTCCCCTTCACATGTCTAACTAACTCCTTGTCTAGATTCACTGAACATAAACACCTAGCAAAAATTCAAACTAACTTTTCATCTTTTCCACTCATCTAATTCACCCTATTAATCCTATCCATTTCCATAAGGATTATTGTTCTTATCTGAATGAAAAAACTAGATCCTATCCATCATGTACCACTTGTCATATGATTGTATCCTTGATACAAACCCTAATCCTCCATCAATCTTAGCCATCCATCATAAATCATTTATAGCCATAGATTTTTCCTCCTCAAGACTCTATATCTAGAGGATCTCATCCTTCATCAAATCCTAATGCATGAAATTTGAAGCTATCATACCTACATGCTTCCATTTTGATCTCTTATCTATCAATCATATCAAGGTTATACGAGAGCATTGAGAAATCCACATATCAATATCAAAGAGAAAATCAAATGGAATAAGGGTGTACTCCATTTCCACTCATCGAGGAGAGAAGCAATGATTCTAGGTGAAGGTAGTGTGCTTTGTATTGATTTTATCTTCCTTTGTTTTCCTTCAAGATTTTCCAACCTATTCAAAGCCCTTTTAAAATAATTTTGAAGTTTTTTGAAATGTTGGAATAGATCTAGAAAAAAATTCTTTGGGTTGGAGTATAAGAGAGAAAATTAGTCCCATTACTGGCATGGGAGGGTTTTTGTAGATTAAAAAAAGGGAGGATTGGGTATTAGAAAGATCAAGAAGTTTAATCTTTCTCTTATCGCTAAAGTTTCTTGGAGATTGATTTTTTACCACAAACAATGGACTAAGATACTAAAGAGAAAATATTTCTCTCAACATAGGATCTTGTAGGAGTCTCTTTATTTCTTGGATTCACTTCTTAGATCAAGTCTTTTGAAAATAATTATGGATAGTAGGAGCCTTGTAAAAAAATGAGTTAAATGGAAATTGAGGAATGTTTCCTCCATCAACTTTTGGGATGATATATGGATTCTTGATACCCCTCTTTCTAGCTGTGATTAGGTGTGACCTTTGAAAGAGAGTTGTTTAAGGACTATTGGTAATGAAGTTGTTGATTACATGAGAGGGGATCGTGGAAATTTATTGCTACTTTGGTCCCCTCTCCTTCCTTAAATACCCATGTCTTAAGGATTTATTCTATACTTTCTCAGTACCATATTCCTCTTTTCCCACGGCTAACGACCTTGTATGGTGTGGTACCCCTAATAGATCCTATATTTTTTCCTCTAGTCTTGTTGCCCTTGTGGGTTTGGATATTCCATCACCATTTTTGGCTAAGATCTAGAATCCATAGTTGATCCCAAAATTGAATATTTTCTTCTAAATTTGGACACAAAATAAGGTCCTAACCTTAGATAATATCATCAAAGGGGATTTATTTTCCCAATGGATGTGTCCTTTATGAAAATAAGCTAAGAGTGTCACCCACTTGTTGATCGATTGTGCCTATTTGAGAGAAGATTGGGGAAAATATTCTCTTTAGAATATTAGCTAGGTAAATCCTAATTCCATTGAATGGTTGTTTGATCAATTGGTTTCTCCCTCTTCAAAATTATCCTTGAGGTTTCTTTGTTCCATAATGCTCCCCTACGTCACTTGGGGTTTTTGGTAGAAGATAAACAATCATATATTCAGAGATAAAAAAGGTAAAACTAATAGAGTGGCTAGAATAATCACCATGGCCATTAAAGAGAACTTGATGGTGGGGATTTTAGAGAAAATATAAAATTATTCCATAATTGGGGTATCTCCTTTAGATCTCAAAACTGGGAAGGATTGGAACTTACAATTTGATATATCTACACCCTTCAAGAACATGAAGAAATCAAGAGAAGGGGTGGTTTGGAACCCACATCTTTTGAGATGGATAAAGGTTAAATTTTACAAGGCCTTTAAGGGAAACCCAAGAGATACTAGAGATGGTGGAGTTTTGAGATTGTGAAGTTTTGAGATATGATAACGGTAAGTTCATTTATGCTCTTCCTCTTCCTCTTGGAGTGTATTCTAATCATTATTTTGAGGTGGCTTCAAATTTAAATGCTATCAAACTTGCACATTCTATAGGGTTCAATAAAATTATTATAGAAGGAGACTCCTTAAATATTATTTAATTCTTGAGGGGTATCCAAATTGCAAGTTTGAAGTGATTGATACCTTTATAAAATACTCCCTTATGCTTGTCAATTCCTTTGAGGAAGTTATTTTTAACATTTTTCATAAAGGTAATAAGCTAGAAGAATCTCTTGCTAACTTGGGAATTAATTATGAGAAAAATAAGATTTGGGAGGATTTGGTTTCTATCCCCATGCAATTTAAATTCATTCTAAGTAATTATTACTTTACACGTAGTAGCTTGCACTTGAGGTGTAATTATGAGAAAGGGAGGAGAACTCATAGGAGAACTCATACGATTAATTTATGATGGTTTCTAATAATTTTTGTATCATTATTGAATGTTTACCATATATTCCTAGCCAAAAGAACAAACATGGGTTTTTTTGGGTGCCTATGAACATGGATGAGGATAAATCTAAGATGGTGGTTTGTGATTGAAATAGGATAGAACCCTCAAACTGTGAGGGGGTTTGTTGAAGGCCTCAAGTGTGTAAGATTTTAGAGTAATTTTGTCTAACCTTGTATCTTGAAAGACTCAATGGTCATGATATTGTAGCCCAAGGATGGGGTGGGAATGTAAGTTAAATGAGGATCTTATTTCCCAAATTACTAGTCTCTCTATAAAAGGATGGAATTTTTTTAAGGATAGGAAGCCTAGTGATGAAGCTCTCCAAGTTTTTTATAAAGGTGATGAGAGTAATATGATGGACAAGTTATATTTAGGATATGAGAAGCCTTACTAAAAACAATGTGGGCTATTGTGGCAAAGACTGTCATGAGGTATGTTTTCCTAGAAGAGAGGTTTAAATCCATTTATGGCTATCATTTTATTTATTCAATCACTTCTATCACAAGATGTGTGTCTCATTTCTATTTTTTCTCTTAGCCAATATGAAACACTCAATAATTGAGAGCAGAAAGGCACCTAATATGGTTCCTCTCTATTAGGGCCTCATTCTCTTGATTGTTAAATATATGAAATATCATACTCTCAATAGACAAACCATTTGTGAATGAGATAATTCCATGAAGAAACCTCACCACAAAAGAGTGAACCATACTGATACCTCATCCTCTAAATATTTTGAGGAAGAAAATCTAGGAGGTTGGGAAGGTGGTGAGGATTCTAGTGATTTGGTTCAAGAAGTGTTGGGTCCCTCATCTAATTTAGAGCAATTATTTTAAAGAGGATATTATGCCTACCTAGAGGAAGAGGAAACTTAAGGTTGAAACCCCCAAACCTTAGTGGATAAAAGGAGAAAGGGGAAGAGAAAAATATATGGGTTAAAGGGTTTAGAGATTGGTAATGAAATGGAAAGTGGTGAATATCTGGTAACGGGTGGTGAAGAAGAATAAGAAGTGTCTATTTTAAAAGATAAAAAAAAGGGGAAGTCCATCTTAGTGGAGTTGGAGGTTGGAGTCACATTCCCTATAATCCTAGTCCCTACCCTTGACATTGCTAAGGATTTCCATGAGCTCATTTTAAAGACCTCTAATCATGAAGAATTTTTACAAGTCCTAGGGATGGTTAAGGAGGTAGTCTCTTCTCTACATCTTATGACTAAGTGGTTTTATGTAGATAAATCATCTTAACATAAAATTAGATAATCTTTACAAAAAATTTGGTAGCTCAAAACTAAATCTCAAGGGAACAAGATGTTAGTATTTTGTAGGGATGGGAAGCAATCCCAAAACTTGAGATAATTGAGAATGATTTGTTTAAAGTCAACAATGATTTTAAGATAGAGACGATGACTATAAAATAATAGAAAAATGAGATCAATAAAAGGTTGTCTTGGAAAATGAATTGAATTCCATCAATGATAACTTGGCATGTGTGATTCAGGTGGCTAAGTACACTATTTGAAATATTGTTTTAGGTATTGAAATCTTGATTGAAAAGCTCAAACATCTCCATGAAGGTTAGGTTATGTAGAGGATTGAGAAAGTTAGTAAAAAGGATCATGTTGGTCTAAGCACTAGAACTCACACTAGCAAGAATAAATATTTTGAGGGTGAAAAGAAAGATTTAATGGGATTTGTCAAATTATAGGAAGAATTTTATCAATAGGAGATGGAAGCTATTGAAACTCTAAAGAATTTGTGGTTTGTTTTGTTGTGTTTATTTTTTTACTATTATAGTTTTGTATTTTTCTTTTGGTTTGCTTTGGTGAATGTTTTTCTATCTTTTGGTTGTGCTTTTATTGTTAATTATTCTTTTGAAAAGGGTTTCAAATCCCCTTCAAAGCCTATTTTACCTTTAATAAAAGATAAAGTGATAAAATATAACATTATTATATATCTCATTTATGAATAATATCATCAATTAAAACTAACAATAATACCATGAACTCATACTAGTTGAGGTACAAATAAAAGAGAAGACTAAATTAACTAAATTTATTTCATAAATAGGTATTTCTAATAAATCTATTATTTTATGTTACATAAGTTTAGAATTTGTCTAATATTCATGGAAATATATAACAAGTAAATAATAATATTTTACATCAAAATATAATTCTATCATGAAATATATAAGTACACAATATTAGTGTAAATAGGGTCACTGTCCACCTAGTTAGCTAATCACCTTTCTAGGATTGACCTATTTACACTTATAACTTGAGTTTAATTAGGTTTTTTATGATTTTTTCTTGCTTCATAGAATTGAGACATGTGTCATCATTTTGTGAGACACCTATTACATGTATACTTGCCACTTGCTCACACACTTGTCAAGTGAGCTCACAAGTGTTGCATTTTTAGAGGGGTAGTGAGTCATTTTCTCCTACCTTCTCACATTCTCATCCTTGCCTATATAAGAAAGTATCACATTGTATTTTATACATTCTAAAAATTGAGTATTGATTTATTTGTTTCTAGTAAGTTATTCTTTCAAAACACTAGTGAATGCATACTTTGGTAGTTGTTTTTTTTAAGACATTTTATTTTGTATAAAATTCACATCTTATACACATTAGATAAAAAACGATATTTGTGTTTTGATTGTAGCAACAAAAAATCATTTGGGTAACTATTATTTTTGCACATAGTAGTTGAATATTGAAAAAATGTTGTCAAAATAACACTATGCGACCATTTTCCTACGTATAGAATTTTTTTTAATTATCAAATTGCATATTCAACAAGTTGGAAAGAAAAATAAAATGGATTTACCTTGCAATGTCATATTTTTTTGGGTATCTATTATATTTTTCATATAGCAATTAGATTTTGCAAAAAACTAAATCAAAAGTTTCCAAGTTATTGTTGATGAAAAAATAAAATATTGTAATAAATTTTGATCGGTAACTCAAAATTGAGTGTTGTTTTCTTAAAAAGTTCATATTTTTCATTTTCAATCCATTGGAATTATTTGCATTGTAAAAAACCATTAATTTGTAAAATGAATTTTTTTGGGGGTCTATGTTTCAACACTAATCATTCTAGGGGGATATACTTGCATTTCACATTGATATTTGCTAATAATTAGACCATGTATAGAAATTGTGAATTGAAGTGCACATATTGTGGGAGTAATCAACATGGGGATGGTTTTTTTCTTAATTTCTCACATCATCTCTTCCACCATCTATTTAGGATCACAAAACCTGAATCACCTATTGCTACATTTGAATCCACTATTGACTCATCCATGAGTTATAATGATTCTTTACATTAGGACATTATTATCGTCATTCTAGATTGAACACATTAGGATACATATCTACAAGACATATCATCCATGTTTGTAGAATCCCACCTTGCAAATTTGGATGAAACCTTTGGGGGAATTTTTCTTCTTTTTAATGTTAGCTTTGATGAAGTTGCATCACCATTTTCCATCTTTGGATCTTTCTCTTTCCTTTCCTACATCATATTTTATCATGAAAAATTATGCAGTTAGTCATGAGTCCAATATGAATCTTCCATCATCATGTTAACATCCTTTGCAATAGTATCAGATTCACATTGGTCTAGTTGTTTCCATACATCCATGGTCCTTGTTCTTGAAATTTATATGGTATCTAATCCATCTTATTAGGATTTTTCACACATCAGTATTATCTTGGAGATCATTGAGCATCATATCAATTCTTGGATCATGTGAAAAATTTAGAGGCTTTCATCTTACTTCTTGCATATTCTTATCCAAAATGGGAAGTCATATTACACACATTTATGGTGTCATTTCTTCCCATGGGGGGAATGTTGTTCAATGATTGTGGATCATCTTCAACATCTAGTGTCACGCATCTACCAACACCACATGCATCATTTTGAGGGGAGGCTACATGGTTTCTCTTCTCCTATTAGTTTTGGGAGGAAGAATTTCCTCACATGGAGTTGATAATTCACATTTTTTAGGGGGTCACATTCTCCTGTGGGGGGAAAATTTATTATACATTATGCGAGAAGTATCCCTTGGGGGGTCATGGTGAGTCCTCCATCTATCACTTCTTCACTTGTACATTTCATTGCATTTGCATCATTTCTCTTTTAGAGAGGAGTTTTATTTCCCACTAGGTTTTATCGTCTAGTCTACTTTATAATAAATTTTTACATAATTACCTAAAATAACCTAGTAGCCAAGATTCATCATCTTGTTGAACACACATCGAAATACTGAGAGGGGGGGTGAATCAATATTCAATCAAATCTCAAACCCTTCAGAGAAAAATTAAACTAAAACTTTACAACATTAATAAAAACATGAAAGATTAAGATAGTGCACAAAACCACATAACACCAGATATACATGGAAAATGCCAAAGGGGAAGAACCACATTGAGAAAAGATGCTAGGATCTACTATTCTAATCTAGCCTCATAATGAATCACAGGTAAAACTTTTTTTAGGGCCACAACCCAAGGAAGCTACTATTCCATGTAGAAAGGTTTTAGGGTTACTCCCAAGGAAGCTACAACTCCCTGCAAACTTTGTTTTAGGGCTTCAATGCAAGGAAGAAACTACTCCCTAAATTGAGAAAAAAATCAAAAAAGATTATAGCATAACAATCCTTCTACTTTTTGAATCTGAAAATGAAGCTCAATCCTTTTGATGATTGTAATTCTTCTTTTTCTCTTCTCTTTTGATGATTATAATTCTACTTTAACAACTCTTTTGAAACTTCCTCAAATGTCTTCTCTACAGCTTACTGGCTCACTGATTTCAACCTTCAAAAAGTTTTTCCTTTTGCTCACTACCTCCAGCAATCAATTAGGCATACTCTTCACTTTCCTTCTGACACAAAAATACCATCAACTTGAATTCGGATAGGATCTACAACTTTTTCTCTTTTTCTTTCAATCGCTTACATATACATCATAATACATTATACATCCTCATTCAATTTTTTTACAATAACACATCACCTAGATCAACTAGGTTTACAATTTATACATGATATTACATTGATTACATTAAATGTCAACCAAAAACAACAAGAATATTACAATTACAAGTCAACCAAAGAACATGAAACATGTAGAGGGAAAGCCCTAAAATAATCTACACACAACACCAGTAAGAGGGACACCTCTTGTGGATCCCAAAACATGATTAACTTTGTCCTATATACTCTTCACAACATTAGTCTTAAGGAACAACATCTGCATGCTTCACACACTTGAAATAAGTTGGTCTTGAGCAAGAAAACATGAAACTTGTAGCATGTTAGCCATTACAACTTGGAGGTACTCATGAAATATTAAACATTACTTATGATTCTCCTAGATGAGTTGCTATGACCTATACAACATCTTCAAACACTTCAAACTCCACATAAACTCCAACATGTGTCACACACTTTCAACATATCTCTTTCATCTAGGAAAAATAATAACCCAACACCTTCATTTCAGACCACAACCTGTTCTAGAGAAACTAGAAAACACCTTGTAGGGAAACATGAAACATCACAAGATATTTAGGAACATTCTCTACCAGCCAGTTCACTACTTCATACAATAACAAGTTGGCACAATCCAATAGTCACTGAAACTAGCCATCAGACAATACAGTCTTGTACACTATCACTTACAACTTTCTATGCAGAGGGAAAAATGATATGAAAATTTGGATATAGCACCTTCACAACACACTAAACTTAAATTTTGAACTGCATGACCATATCTACAAACACGAAGGAATGCAAAGCCAAACTTTACACCACTGTGAGCATCCTCACAAAAAAACACTATCTTCAATTATCATTTGCAGAACACCTTTCTTGTAATCCAAACAACATGAAACTTGGATCACACATGACTTCAAAACATATGTAGCTAACTTCCAAACCATAGGAGCACAACATCACCAATGGAGAAATGCAGAGCATTTCTTAGAGACTCTGGAAACTAAATAGCCAAACTGCAAACACTGCCAACCAAATTGCAACCAACTCCAACATACTTCTAACATAAATAATAATCAATACTCACACTTTACTTATACTTTTGAAATAAATGAAAATAAAACTAAAATAATGCATAAATTACTCCCTAAGGTACACTTAAGGGGGTTGTTAGTGTAAATAGAGTCATTATTCACCTAGTTAGCTAATCACCTTTCTAGGATTAACCTATTCACACTTACAACTTAAGTTTACTTAGGTTTCTTATGCTTTTGTGTCACTTCATAGCATTGAGACATGTGTAATCACTTTATGAGACACCTATTACATGGATACTTTCCACTTTCTCACACACTTGTCAAGTGATCTTACAAGTGTTGCATATTTGTAGGGGTAGTCAATCATTGTCTCCTACCTTCTCACCTTCTCATCTCTACCTATATAAGTAAGGCTTACATTGTATTTTATACACTCTTCATTTATATGATAGATATCCTATTATGTTCACCATTTCACTTGTGGAAGGTTATCAATTGGCACTTTTTTATCTTGGCATTCTCTAACATAAAATAATACATATAAGTGTTGATATAACAAGGTTTCATTCCCATATAGGTGTTATTATTAATAAGAGTAATATTTCTTTGATATAACGTCACTCAACAAGGTAATCATAAATCATAGATCCTACAGAACAAACCACTTTTAGTATTATGCAAGCCATTCTTAACAATCTAATGAGAATATATATATAATATAAATAAATTCATTTATACCTCAAGATTAAAAAATATATAAAATTTACATTGATTGAGTATCTATAAATGACCAAATGAGTGAGAAAGTATAATGTGAGTATTTTTACTCTAACTATATAGTTATACAAGTGATCTCACATAAAAGTACCACATAAGGAGAAAATAGTGAAGTATTCAATGTGGGCAAAAAGCTATTTAATCATTTTACAACTTAGAATATATATTAAATATTGGACAGGGATTTGAGATGGGTGGCACAATATAGTTGTATCACATATTCATCTGGTATATATGCCACTATATAATTGTTGTATTCTAATTATAATACAAGCATAACTTTCCTAATAACCTAAATTACACTATAATTATACTTGGTATAATATAATTGTGCATAGAGGAGCATGACTCATGTGCTATATGGATATGTACCAAACACTTACCTAATTCATTGCATATGTATGACTCACATGAGATTACATCATTTGATTGAATGCATATTGTCAAAACATGAATGGAGAGTGAGTGGCCCCTCATAAGCTCTACTCATCTTCGTGGATTTTGAACAATATGCATGTAGCAAATATGTATCTATGAACATGTGATATCAATTGATTAAATAGCATTAAATCAAAGAAAATTAAATAATATAATGATCAATCAAATACATTCTCAATGAAATTTGATTAACACAATAAAGAGATTCAAATTCAAAGAAACAAACATGAATTAAAGAAAATTGAACCTAACTATTATGCAAAGCTCTCAATCCTATTGGGATTGATGTATAATGAGTGGATGTTGATGTGGATGGCTCATTTTATGCATTATCCATTGTTGTGAAAAATATTTGATGATGAAGTTGATTCAAAATATGCTCTCAAATTTCTCTACTGGAGTCATCAATTCAAGATTGTAACTTTTCTTGAAGGCTTGTGGATGAATCCATGTTAAATGGTGAAATATTTATAGACTTAAGAGATATTGATCAACAATCAAGATGGAAAATAGTGATCAAGGGATGAAATCAAATGAGATATGAAGGCATTGATCAAGAATAGATCAAGTGGTTGATAATCCATGAGACATGGATCAAGGATTAGATCAAAGGCTCACAATCCACGAGAGACTCAACCAATTCCCTTGATATTAGGAAGCCATGTGAGAGATATTTCCTTTTGGAGGGAAATGTTTGAATTTGAAAAGGGAATATTCCAAGAGAATATTCTTGTGCAAGTTGGAGAAGTTGGAGGATTGAAGGGATAATTAGTGAATTAAATAATTCATTAAAATCATTTAATTATGAACGTGGATAGAATTAGGACCTTTAATTAAATAATTAGGAATTATTTAATCAAAAAGGAATTAGGATATTTAATTAAAAAAATTGCATTATTTAATCAAATGAGAGGAACATTAGCATGAAAATGATGAATTGACCAAATAACCTTAGTTATTGAATTAATAGGAGAATAGGGTGAATTTAACTAAATAATTGAAATTATTTAAGTAAATAGATGAATTAGGTGATAATAATGAGAAGATGATGTTAGTAATCAAGATTAGGTGTGTGATATGCTTAAGACATTTTTAGGTGTCTACAATATCTAATTTTTATTATAAGTTGAGTTCAATATATTTTATATGAATTATGACTATACATGTTTATTTTGTCTTGAGAGATTGATTGATATCATAATTCTTTTTATTTTATATGTAATCATATCATATATCTTAATTGTCACAATGTATCATGTATGCCACCAATATGTCCTATTTTCATATTTAATATATTATTATGATAGACAATATCATTGAATATCATCAATTTAAACATAGTATAATAAATTTTTCAAAGAAAACCATAAACCTAAGGAATTTACATAATATGCTTAGTATTTAATGCACCCTTTATACATAACAATCAAGCAATCCAGTCTTAATCATAGAAAGAGAAATACTATTGGAAAATTGGTTAATGTGGATAGTAGTGACTTAACTATTGATGATTATATTAGAGATGTAATTGTATCCTTTTTTCAAGACACCCTACAAGATCATTTGGATAGCCCCACTTGTTAGGTTGAAATACTAGATATGATCCCCACTACTTGCTAAATGGAATAGAAAATGAATCCATGGTTAAAGATGTTACAAAGGAAGAAGTTTGTGTTGTTGTCTTCTCCTTTGGAGCTTACAAGGCCCTTGATCTAGATGGTTTCCCTCATTATTTCATCTAAGATTTTT
Source organism: Sequoia sempervirens (assembly GCA_007258455.2). Taxonomy (NCBI): domain Eukaryota; kingdom Viridiplantae; phylum Streptophyta; class Pinopsida; order Cupressales; family Cupressaceae; genus Sequoia; species Sequoia sempervirens. Next base: position 50,706 of record VDFB02285376.1, read on the forward strand.
GAGATATTGGTGGCCATGACCTAGTTGTTGTTGTTAGAAGTTTTTTTAGGTTAGCTGTAAGGGTAAGTGCACAAAGATGGGGGGCCAAAAAGTGGCCACTCCACTTTTTGGTCCTGAAATAGAGCAAATGCGAGCATGTTATAATAAAACATGCTCGTGTTATAGCTTGAATTTCAAAAAATGTGTGTGCATTATAATGCTCTTGCATTATATGATTGCACAAAATGCAAGTGCATTATAACACACTCACGTTTTGTGTTGCATTGAATATTTTTTCTACTTCTTTTTCATTTCTCTTTTTTTCTCTCTTTCTTCTCCTTCTCTTTTAGTGAAACTACATACATGAAATACAAATTTAAGTTGACATTTACATATGGACACTTGCTTTCTTATAATTTAAGCTACATTTCATGTATATTGTTTTGAGATGTTTGAGAGTAGTTTCAAATATCTAGGAGTTATAATGCAAATTCTAGTTTTTGGAAGATCTATAATTTTTCATACTTAGTCAAATTTCAGTAATCAACATGTCAAATTTTAGTAATTAGGAGGTCAAATTTAAGTAATCAACAATTTGTATCATATATATCTCTCTCTCTCTCTCTCTTTATCTCACTCATTGTTTATCCCTTATTCTCTAGACCTCTCTCTCACTTTCTCTCCTCACCTCTCTAATTCTTTTTATCTCACAAAATTGTCTCTATCTCACCTCTCTCTCCCTCCCTCCCTCCTTTCCCCCCCCTTCTTTCTCTCTCCCTCCTCTCTCTCTCTAATTTTCCCTCCCTCCTCCCCCTTTATATCTCTCCTTCCCTATATACTTCTCTCTATCTCTCTCTCCATCTCTACCTCATTCCCTCTCCCTATCTCTCTCTCTCTCAATCTCCCATCCTTCCTCCTCTCTCTCCATCTCTATCTCTCCCCCATATTTCTCTCTCACTCTCTCCTTCCCTCTCTACTCTCTCTCTTACCATTCTCTCTCTCTCTCCTTCTATCTCTCCTTCTATCTATCTATCTCATCTCTCTCTCCCTCCCTACTTCTCCCCACTCTCTCTACTTCTATCAATCTCACCTATCTCACTATCTACTAGAGATAGAGGTAGGTAGAGGGAGGGAGAGGAAAAATAGAGAGAATTATAGAGGGAAGGTGGGTGGGAGGGAGAGGTAGGGATGGAGAGAGAGGTGAGATAGAGAGCAACTGAGCGATAAAGAGAGAGAGTGAGGGAGAGGTAGGTAGAGAGAGGGAGAGGGGAGGTAGAGAGGGAATGAGAGAAGGAGATAGAGAGATAAAGAGGGGGAGAAAGGGAAGGTGAGAGAGAAGTAGAGAGGTATGGAGGATGATAGAAGTGTTTGTGTGGGTGTAAGAGATAAAAATAATTGTGAGATAGTGAGGAGAGAGTGAGAGAGAAAGAGGGGAGAGGGAGGGAGGGAGAGAGTGAGAGAGAGATGTAGAGAGAGGGAGACTAGAGAGAGAAAGAGGTAAGGAGGGAGACATAGGTGAGATATAAAGAGAGAGTGATAGAGAGATAGGTAGATATGTTAGGATAGGTGACATTATAATTGCTATCCTAAATTGATTTATGTGTCCCCACGTTCTTTGGAAAGTGTTCTAGAGGATATACGTGAAAAAATATTTGTTATTTATTTTCCTATGATAAATTGTAATTGCATTCATAGAGGTGGACCCACTACAATGACACTTACAAAGTATCTTAGGAGAATATTCCTTTTTGGCATCCAACTTCTGGGTGGAGACCACCCAAAAGTGCATGCTCTTGCATCTTATTTGTGTGTTATCCTAGATTGGGCACCCAAATTTGCATGTTCTAGGTTTGAGCCTTCAGAGCCATCAGGGAGTTATGGAGCACTCGATATTGACCAATTTTGATTAGCTATGGGTTAGGCACCCATGTGTAAGCCATGTGATCATTTAATATTTTTCACCATGTTTCTGGGTTTTCCACTAGGGGGCATGAGTTTTTCCAAATGCTTTTACTTGTTTCAGGATACCATATGTGGTATTCTCTCCCTCAAACTTCTATATATTGGAGCCTTGAATAGGTAGTTTGGAGCCTTGAACTGGTAGTTTTCATAAGTTTATTTACAGGTTGTTAGAGTAACGAAGTACTACAGAAATTTAGAGAGGATTGTTATTATAGTGTAAAAAAATAGTAGTCCTTTCTCACACTTAATTTGGGAATAATTAAAATATAATTAACCTAATTGTGTCTTGGAATAGTGTTGTAATGTGTTGTACACATTCACATCATTCTAGGGCCCTTATTTTTTTAAACGTACTTTAATTTGTCCTTTGCAAAAGTGTTGTAACACACTTTCACACTTTTCTAGGGTTTATTTAATCAATGAGGCCTCATGGGCCCCTTTCTAATAAAATGTACTTAATGTGTACCTTATTTAAGTGTTGTAACACACTTTCACATTTATATAGGGTCATTTTAATTAATTGTGGTTAATTGGAGTTAATTAGTCCCTTTAATTCAAATTTAAGCCTTATTTGTGGCACCTCTCGAAGATCTATCCTGAAACCCATGATTTGAAAAATTACATAACATTTAATTGGGAAAATTAAAGGTTCTAGAAAAATGGTACCAAGACCCATTCACCCTAGGAGGTGAATGGGTCCTCCCTCTATAGGACCTCCTTTTTTAGCATAATTCATGTGGGTTTTTAATGTTCTTTCATTTCCTGAAGGAATGGTCTTGTAAAACAGTGCCATAACCCATTCACCCTAGGTGGCGAATGGGTCCTCCCTTAATGAAGACCTCCTTTTTAAATTTCATTTTGGTTGGATTTTAATATATTCATTTCCAAATCTGGTGTCAGCTTTAATTGTTTGAATTTCAGGGTTAATTCTTAAATTATGTATAAATAAAAGGTTATTTTACATAGTTTCACCTAGAAGAAGATTTCAAGCAAACTAGGAGACAATTAATTTTGTGTCCAAGATCAAGCATTAGTGAAGGTTGATGATAGATGTGTATGGAGAATCATGAGGGATTATAGGTGTTGGGAGATGCACAAGACATACAACCAAGCCTAAGGACTTGTTTCCTAATTGCTCCATCTTCTATAATCATCCTATTTGCATCCTACAAGAGTTTTTTTCAGATTTAGGGCTTATTAAAGGGATTAGCCATCTTCTTTAGTGAGTCATTTTGTATTGTTCATGTTACATTCAATGGTTTTATCCTAACACAATTGGGTAGAATTCCCTTTACATTCTCATAGATCTTAGTCTTAGACACACTTAAGATTAAGATTGCACACACAATTGCATGTTTCATATTTTCATTCATCACCAAAGGTTTAATTACCAACAAGGGGTTTGAATAAGGAAAACCCCTATCCACCAACAAGCTATCAAATTTATCTTGCAGATTATTGGCAGATCCAGATCCAGAAACACGAATTTCAAGGTACAAAGGAGAAGAGTATATTTGGAAGTTGAAGACCACATTCAAAGATTTCTAGAAGGACCTAATAGGACCCATTCACTTGTAGTGGTGAATGAGTCCTTTTTAGGGTTTGAAGGGAAGTAGATTCTATAGTATAAAAGCTTCTATTTTAGGTTTAGAGCTCCCCGAACAAGCCTACTAGGATCCATTCGACTTTGATGGTGAATAAGTCCCTGTCTACAATTTAGGAAAGTCATATTTGACCAAGTGCACAATTTAATCTCCTCCTTGTTCTATTAGGAAAGTTATAGATTCATATTGTCTTGTATTATATTTATGCATTTCAAGTGTTAGACCTAGAATTAGGGTTTGCATATTATTTGAATTCATTCTCCAAAAGTTGTGATTTAGCTCACCACCCCATCCTTGCATAAATGAAATATTATAAGATCCCTTAATCTTGACTTAATCCACCTTTTGGGTTGACCGATATTTCAAGGTTCTTGGATCTCATCTTTTGAATGAAACCCTAACTAGACTAAAGGGGGTTAGACTTTGTAGCCTTCTCCCTTTTCTCTATGTTTAATTTTGGTGAACTTGACGTCTTTTTGAGCATCTTAGTTTATGATTTGGAGTGCATTCAAACCCTAGGTCCTAGTTTGCATTAATTTTGCATTGCATTTAGGGTTTTCTTTATCGTGCACTAGTAAACATTGCATTTAGGATAAAATTGAATGTTTGCATTGCTTATATTAATTGAAAATATGAAAAAATACTTTAAATCTGATTTAGTTTTCCCTTTTGTTCACATTGAAATCATCATTCAAGTATTTAGATTCAAATTGCATTATAGATTTATTCATCTTAGTCAACATTTAATCATAGTAAAAGTTGCATTTAGAGACATCATATCTAGAAAATCTGTTACAAAATTCACTATTATAGATCTAAGATAACATATAAATAGAAATAACTCAGAAAAACTAAAATCAAACCTAGAAAAACCCTAAAACTAGGACCCATTCACCTTTAGTGGCGAATGAATCCCTAGGCATCCTAATCAACAACATTTTTGGGTATGTTTTGGTGTTTTAGGTGCCTTTCTGATCCCTTCAAATACTTGCACCAAGACCCATTCACCTTTGATGGCAAATGAGTCCTTGTACAACTTTTGACAACATTTTTTTTTTGAGTAGTTTTTGGTTTCTAATAAGCATTTTTGTCTTTGTTTTAAAATCTGAGAAGTACTGGTTTGAAATAGATTATCTTTGCATCCAAATTCTTGTTTATTTATTAGATTTAGTAACATTGGGAAAATAATTTATTGTATATTTAAGTTAAAAGTGGCATTAGACTTCTACATTTTTCAGTATTATTGCATTCATAGACAAGTTAGATTACATTTTACATTCATTAGAAAAAAAAAAAATAACAAAAACATCAAAAAAAGTTATGACAAGTTTCCTTTTAAAGGTTGACCTATCCCTCAAGCCTTTTAGTAGCAATGAATTTGACATGTTAGATGAAGCCCTCAAGGACTTCATCTCACAAGGTTCATTGACTAAGGCTTGTCCTGAAAAAAAAAGGTACAAAGACGTTAATACCATCACACTGCAATTCATAATTTACCCTCCACACAAACCACAAGTTCAAAACAAACCTGCGCTTATTCTTGAACCATCAAAAAACAAGACTTCATTTGACAATGGTAATGCTCCACAACAAACAATTTATAACACCGTTTCACATACCTACAATACAAGGAACAATAGGCAACAACAAACAACTCCCGTTTCATTAACATTTCCCTATCCCATCTTGGCTAGTGCTCCTCATTTGACAACAAACAATGGAAAGGAATATAATCTTGTTGAACACCTTAAGAGCACTCCTGCTAAGATTTCTGTATGGGAACTACTTCAAGTATCACCTTATCATAGCACACTCCAAGAGGCCTTACAACAAGTTATTATTCATCTTAACACTAGTTCAAACGATTTGTAATGACATTAATTCAATAAATGAATGAAATGAACTTGGACATAGATTTTCACCAGCGTGAGTTACCTTCCTTAGAAATCCAAAAGAGATATGAAGCTTTCAACATAATAGCCTACATCGATGAAATTGTGATAAAATGAACCCTTGTTGACAATGGTTCGCCCCTGAATCTGTGTATTGTGAGCCTTTTGAAAAAACTTAGCATGAGTAAAAAAAATATTAAACTTGATTCTTTATCCATTTGTGGATTTGACAACAAAGGAAAACAACTGCTCGGGGTCATCACATTACCCATCAGTGGTGGGGAAGTAACATTACAAACGAGTTCTGGTCCATGTTATGCCTGATGATATTTCTTACAATCTTGTTTTAGGGAGATCTTGGATTCATGAAATGAATGGTGTGCCTTCCACTCTACATCGTGTTATGAAGTATGTTTATAAGAACAAATTCTACACACTAAAAGCCGATCCTGAACCTGAAAGTTGCTTGATGGATGAAAGAGAAGGAAGAAATCCTTTAGAAGCATTGAAATCTAGTACACAACAAGAAGTTATGAAAGAAGAGAAAGAACATGAAACAAACATTGATGAACTTACAAAGTTGTTGGAAGATGATTGGGGTTCCTTGGATTTCACACCAAAATTCATGGGAGAATATAAGATAACAACAAAAGATAATGAAAATAAAAAGAAACCAATGGTAATTTCAATGCAAAATTCAAAGGACATCTCATAACCATCTACCTCATCTACTTTGGAACAAGACACAAGCTATACAATTTTTTTTGATGAGATAGAATATCAACAACCACCAAACCTGAAAGAAATGGAAATACTTTATGGAAGAACTTATGAAGCAATTTGGTTACAATGGAAAAGGATGTGGGAAGAAAGAGCAAGACATCCATATTCCTATAAAGCCTAACACACATGAAACAACAAGTGGTTTGGTAAATCACCCTTCTAAGATAACAAAAGCAGTGAAACAACCTTCACTCAACATCAACACTATTATATGTAGCTCTAGCAAATCAACTCTCACCTTGAAGCATCCCGAGTTTATCGATATAAATTCTGATGAGTCTTTGGAATACTTTTAAGATGATGAAGCTTTGAAAGAAATTCTAGGATTCTATGATAAATCATTCACCCCTCTCACAAGGAAATGAGTTACATGTGCTATGGTTAGTACTAAACAAGAGGAGGAAGAAAATGAAAATAATGAAAGTGTCATGGATAAAGAGGAATATAATCTTGAGATAAAAAAACCAAAAGTGCTTCCTTTGGGAGATACAATCAACATATCGATGGATATCAATAATGAAGAGAAAGTAATTCAAGTAGGGAAGTGCCTTGATGAAGATGAATAAGAGGATCATGCAACTTTACTTCGTGACTTTCTTGAACTCCTTGCTTGGACCTAGTCAGACATGCCGAGAATTAATGCTAAGATTGTAACACATAACATAGTCCTTGTGGAAGATGCTAAACCATTGTGGCAAAAAATATGAAAGATGAATCCTAAGATATCATTACTGGTTAAAGCTAAAATTGAGAAACTTATTGACGATGGATATATCCAACCTATTGATTATTCTCCATGGATCTCAAATATTTTCACAGTTGCAAAACTTGATAATTGTATTAGGATGTGTACAAACTTCAAAAATTTGAATAAATCATCTTTATGTAATGTCGTAAAATTGCACCCCTTGCAATTTCACATACATTCTTGTATCCGCTTTAGTGTCCACTCCCTTAGAACTTGTGTAGGCTCATTTTAGCCCTTGCATCAGCCTTTTTCCCCTCTTAGAATGCACAACACCACATTTTAGTACCCTCGCGCATCAACTTCGTGTCAAACCTTGCACTTTTCCCGTTCGTGTCATTTTGTAGTGTGATGTGTCTGGACACTAGCGTGCCACATGGACGTTTGCACACCGCACTAGTGTCCTGCTACATTTCAATGTTTAAATAATCACCTCTAAGCATGTTTGCCACTTGTTAGCAAGTTTTGTTAGTGGTAACGACTCATGATGCCTTGTAATAGCTCGAGAAGCTTCTTTTCCCTCCTAAAATGCTATCTTTTCCATCTCTTTGGTCCTCTAGATCTTCCTAGCTTTGGCTCTAGCTTTTTCCTCTTCTCTTTGCCTTGCTATCTTGCTCACACAACTCTTTATAGTTTGCTACAACAACACTCTCACATCCTTACAACACTCTTTGCAACACCCTTGGCTCTTGCAACTATCTTTGTATCCCTCTTTGGTTTCCTTAAGCTTTGTAGCTAGCATCTCCCTTGTCTTGTGCTTGCAAGCATCTTGGGGTTTCTCATAATCCCTATCAATTGCATCTCTACTTTGTGATACGGGTTCTCCTCCTCGAGTGGGGATTGCTTTTATCACATATACTATGTGATATGGGTTCTCCTCCTCAAGCAATGATTGCTTTTATCACTCTTACATTCATTTCATTTCTATCTATCATCTCTCTTTCTATCTATCTGGTTGTTCATGGAGGTGGGAACACCAAAATGGGGGTTTGATTGAGGCAAACCCCTATACAAACCCAAAATTTTTTCCATATCTTATGCATGTAGGTATTGAAGATATTCATGTGCTGGAGGCTTCATCACTTGGGTTGTTGTGAGCGGTTTCTATCTTTCCTTCTCTTGCTTGATCATTTCTACTTTATTTCAGTTTTTTCATATTCTATTATTTTCCCACACTCTGAAAGTTCTTAGTAATTAGATTGCTAGAAGTTGCTTTGCTATTTTCTGTGATATTCTTGCTTTCTGGTCTGTATGAGACGTTAGCATGCCTCTGGGATGCTAGTGCATCATGTTGTCGTCCATTTGTTATGCTGACGTCCTTTGGCCGAGAGCTTGTCAGTTTGTCGAGAAAACCTCTGTGGCCTACTCCTTTGGATTGTAAAACTTTCAATTTATTCCTTGAGGTAGTTTAGGGTAGTTCTCCCCTTGGGAATATCTTGAGAATAAAGATACTCATGAGTAGCGAATCCCCCTTCTCTACACTTTAAAAGATGACTTTCCCCTTCCTAATATTGACATGATAGTAGACTTGAATTCTAAACATGCTTTGTTGTCATTCATGGATGGATTTTCTGGATATAACTAGATCTTTATCAACCCTCAAGATCAGTACAAAATTGCTTTTACGATCGCCTGGGGAACATTCTATTGGGTAGTCATGCCTTTCGGATTGAAAAATGTAGGCACTACATATCAATGTGCCATGAAATTGATATTTCATGATTACATACATAAGATTTTAGAAGACTATGTTGATGAAATTCCCACCAATCTTTAACTCAACAAGACCATGTGAATGTTCTCCGTAAGATCTTTGAGTGAATGTGAAAATACAACATGATATTGAATCTAAAAAAGTGTCTTTGGTGTAGACAACAATTTTTTTTTAGGTTTTATTATATCTCATAGGGGCATTGAGGTGGACATGAAGAATATTGATGCTATTACTAGCATTCCACCTCTTAGAAACATCTCTCAATTACGTATGTTACAAGGAAGGATTAAGGTTATCCGTCATTTCGTAGCTTCCTTAGTGGATCAAACATTACCATTCACACAAATCCTCAAGAAAGATGTTCAATTTAATTGGAATGAGGATTGAAAACAGGCCTTTGGGAGTTTGAAATATTTTCTTGTTACTCCAACTATTTTGCAACCCCCTATGCAACACACGCTGTTGATCCTTTACATCGTAGCATTGGCCCATACTATTGTAGCATTGTTGGCTCAAAAAGATGATAACGGTAAAGAACATCTTGTCTATTACATCAGTTGAACTTTGATTGATTATGAAACTTGTTACACAATGATAGAGAAACAATGTTTGGCTCTGGTGTTCACTATTAATAAACTAACACATTCTTTATTGAACACCGAAATCCATGTCATGACAAAATTTGATCCCTTAAAACATCTTTTTACTAAGACAGATTTATCAGGAAACCTAGCTAAGTGGGTTATGTTGTTAATTGAGTTTGACCTTAAGTTTGTCTCACAAAAAGTGATTAAAGGAAAAGCCTTGATTGACCACTTAGTTGACACTCCTTCTCCCTTAGCATTACCTAATATAGACTCATTTCCAAATGAGAATGTGTTGGCTATTAAAAAAGACAAAGAAACATGGGAATTATACTTTGATGGTTCCAAGTGTAGAATGGGCTCTGGAGCAGGAGTTATATTAATTCCTCCTTTAGGCAAGCCTATTCCCTTATTTCTCCATCTAAATTCCCTATGTACAAATAATACTATAGAGTATGAGGCTTTAATAACTGGTATACATGTTGCATTAGCATTAAAGATCAAACACATCTATATTTGGGGATTCTCTCTTAATTATTAAACAAATAAATGACACATATCAAGCAAAGAATTATAATCTTGTTCGATATAGAGATCTTACAATGATATTATTAGACAAATTTAAATCATATACGGTAGACAACATCCCATGAAAGGACAATCGACACACAAATGCAATGGCAAGTGCAACTTCCCTTGTATCTCCCAACAATCCTCTAGTCGACTTCACATTTAAAGTTCAAATGATCCCTAAACCATCAATAGATGATGAGAGAAAAGAGGTGTTATCCACTGATACTGATAGTTCTAGTGAATGGCATGCAACAATATTCAACTATTTAAAAGATAATACCTTTCCTGAGCCTACAACTAAGAACACTCAAGCTCATATGAGAAAATTAGCATCCAAATACATAATCCTGGTAGACGTTCTATTTAGAAGATCATTTAATGGCCTCTTACTTAGGTGTCTTAGAAAATCCAATATCCCCATAGCACTTGAAGAAGCTCATGCAGGTGCTTGTGGGGGACATCTTGGAGGAAGACCTTTAGTTCAAAATTCAATTCAAATAGGCTATTATTGGAGACACATGGAACATGATTGTTTTGAGTACATGAAGAGATGTCATAAATGTCAAGAGCATAACAATTTGATTCATGCCCCTACCTATGAACTTCGTGCTCAAGTTCCTATTTGGCCGTTTTTAGTTTGGGGTTTGGACCTTATTAGGAAGATATTTCCACATTCTTCCACTAGACATACATTTATCATTACGACAACCGATTACTTCACAAAGTGGGTAGAAGTTATCCCTCTTCGTTCCACAATAGCTGATGCAATATTTTGTTTCATATTGGAACATATTATTGCAAACTTTGGTCTCCCTTTCACATTAGTTTTAGATAATGGAGCTCCATTCAAAAATAATGACGTGAAGAAATTCTTGGAAACATTCAATATTCAACATAGTTTTTCAACACCCTCCTATCCGCAATCAAACAAAAAAGAAGAAGCAACTAACAAAACCATCTAAAAATCTTGTGAAAAATAGTAAACAAACACAATAAATATTGACATACACAACTAACCTACACATTATGGGCTTATCGCACGAGCGTTAGAACATCAACTGGAAATTCTCTGTATAACTTGGTCTATGGTACTGAAGCAATAATGCCCTTGGAGTTAGAAATTCCTTCCCTAAAAATTTCTCTTAAAGGGATCATTGATGACACTACTTATAGAGAACAATGATTGCATTAACTTGAAATGCTTGATGAATAACGTATCAATTCTCTCGAGCATCTACAAGCTTACTCTAAAAGGATGCAACATGGTTACAATGACAATGCCATCCCTCATGAATCCAAACAAGATGACTTAGTGTTATATGAAAAACAATGAAAAGTCAATACCCTCTCGAATGAGAAAGGAAAATTCAGCCCTAACTAGTTAGGACCTTACATTATCAAAGAAAACTATGGATCTGGAGCTTACACATTGACAGAAATGGATGGTACACCTCTAAAATAGCCTATAAATGCCACACATTTGTGTCGGTATCAAATCTACTATTTCCACTTTTGAATAGTGTGTTAGAGCGATGTTAGGTTAAGTAGATAATTTTCTATTTTATCTCACATTGCTTTTTTCTTTGATACATAATAACACGTGTTTATCTTAGATTCTAGGGTAATTATTCAAATTCTTTGTTTAATTACTTTAGCTATCATACTATTCAAAATTGCCATGTGTTATGTTAATTTAAATCCTTATATGAATTTAACATCATTAGATCATAGGAGTATTTAAGTTAACATAGCATATTTTATCACAATGTAGCATCTAACATAAATTGTAAATTGTTTAATTAGATCACATAAAGCTTTAAATCACAGAGACATTTATTAGATATTCTTACATAGGATAATTGATAAATCAAATTGGAATTTAATTAAACACAAGATCATGAAAACATAGTGCTCATATATATAAAAATCATCATCCAAAGTTTTAGTACATAGGCATCGCTGAATACAAAAAGCTAATAGGGTCTATGATTGCCAGATCCCTCAGGGGCTGGTGATCTTCCTGGCCATCATGATATAGTAGTACACAACTGGATCAAGTCCAGTTGCATCCCCTCCAATAGACCAGATGCTCTCACCTCTTGTACAAGTTCTTGGACACGCTCTCAAACTATATGATCCCTATCCTCCTATACCCTCGCGAGCTCCTCCTGTAGCCTCGAGATCTTTGCCTGTAGCTTGCTCTCCACTCTATAATTGGTGGTAGCTCTAGAGAATAGAATTTTTGTGAGCTTGTCCTGAATCCGGTTAGCGCGGCTCCTAGCTCTCTCGTATGCTACACCCAACCTAGCCATGGACTTGAAGAGGTCTGCGTGTGGTCCCACAAAAGGTGGAGGCATGTACTCTTTGAGTACATCATCCTCTATATGTAGCTGAGGCATTAGTTCTATGAGTGTTGGCTGGTGAAACCATAAAGAATATCAATAACCATCATAATCATATAAAGCAAATATATATATATATATATATTTATAAAGCATACATGCGTAAGCTAATAATGTAAATACCAAATCATCACCTAGCTCTCCAATCTAATGATCGGGGTCTGATTGTATAATAGTGTCCCCTCTTTGTGATGGTGGCATAGATGGCCTACTGTCATTGGCCTCCATGTGCTCGTACATGTGGATCTCTGAACTAACTGAGGAACATGATCTGGTCAATCTGATAGGTGGTACCTTAACTCTTTTAGAGGAAATTGGATCCTATCCGGTGTCAACAACATTTTCAATCATGGACTATGTCTCCTCATCCTCCTCCTCCTCCTCATAATCCTCATCCTTCTCATCATCCTCATCTAAAACTACAAAGACATCAGGCCCAATATCATCATCATCATCTATGGGTGCATCTATGTGATCATTATCTCTGTCCCCTCTGCGACCTAGAAGAGGTCCGACAAAACACACATGATGGTGTAGAGGGAACACTGGTGCTAGCCTAGCTATAATCCACCACTCCTCGTATGCCAAGGTGGCACCTACATCATCAGCCTCAGAGACTGGGGGTAGATCAGGGTCCTCATCATTTGAGTCACTAAAATATACATCCGCCCTAGTAAGATGATCACTATCCCCAAGACTAGTGACACTCAGTGCTAATCAATGGTATGTCAATTTGGAGTGTGGAGGTACCTGTATATGCCCAAACTGTCTCATCACATGGTCATAATAGAAAGGTCTAACCACATAAGTATGTCTACCCAAAAGGAATCAATCAATTTGTAGCCTGCACAACTCATATTTTTGATTTTCCCATTGCGGTATCCATTGATATGGTCTCCAACAAATGTCATCCTCATCCAGCTGGTCAAATTTGATCCTCTAATATAAAAGGTCTCCTTCCTGCCATGGCTATCTGAGGGAATAACTAAAAACCCTCGGATCACCTAGGGCTACTATTATAGGAAAGTCTATAGGCCGTGTGCAGGTAATGTGCTCAAAACACCATATTTGTAGCAATGTACAGAGCACGATGCTATGTAGCTCTTTGAATACAAATTGACTCAAATCATAGTATAGGTGGGCGAGCATGCTACAACCCCAAGCGTAAATAGTCTATTGCTCCTCCATCCCTCCGATAGTATGAACTAGGCCACCATCTAAGTGTGCCCCTCAACCATCCGACACTAATGTCAATGCTATTGTCATAATCATGATCCTTTGCAGAAGTGGTGAACACATGTTTAGGAGTCAACAAAGCTCCACGCGCGGTCTGATGCACAAATTCCAAATAGGACTCTAGATAGTACCAAATATCATCTCTCATCTATGCAAATGATCTCTCGCTAGATAAATAGACATGTTCACCTTAGATAGGTATCCGTAGGATGTATGCATGTCCTCCAATGTAACTGTCATCGCCCTAGTCAAAAGATGGAAGGTGCAAGTACCTACATCCCACCTCTCAGCCAGAGCTAGAAGCATACCATCATGGTACCTCATAGGTGGCATGAGGTAAACCCAAAATAAACCAACGTCCTGCGGCAACTAAATCTCCTCCACTGAATTTTATATCATCGACTCACGAAGGAAGCAAAACTGCCTCCCTCCTAAATGCTGAAAGGCTTGAGGGGGAACCTAAGAGGAAAATTACATGGAATAAGTTCTAAATCAAATAATAAGTATCACCAAAGTTGTTCTAAGACACTTTTTGAACAATATAGACACCTAGGCCATCTTTGGACAGGGGTCTTAGACACTTTCAACTATTCTAGGACACTTTGTGCCAAAGTGGGATGCTTTGTGCCAATCTATTCTAAGACCCTAAAATTACTCAAATTACATAAAAAAGTATAGTAAAAGCACATAAATGATGAAAAAGTAGAAATAATGCACTCACTATCTATCGAAGCATTCCTTGAGCTGCATCACTATGTAGCTCATCCAATCTCGGAGGCTTGTACACTCTACGGCTCGACATCTTCACTCACTCTACACCAAGGTAAAATTGCAACAAGTTAAATGTCAAATGAATGGTGAAAAGTGTCATTTTCATTAGTATATATAGTAAAACCCTAGTAAATAGAGTTTATTCATTTAAAAGGCAAGTTCATTCAAATTAGCATATAGGGAGCTAGAGGACTCTATTTTTGACATCGTTTAGTGCATTGGATTCATGATTCCTCTCCTAGTCTCATCAAATGTCAATTGATTATGTGGTATGGTACTTGTAAATAACCTATGATATGACCTAAGTGATTCAATGTGGTTTCATGTTCACCCTAAGCAAGTAGAATCAAGGGGCATACATCTACCCTCGAATTCAATTCTTCATAGAAGTTTGATTAGAGGATTTCTGAGCATCTAACAAATCTGTGTTGTAGGATGTGATTCCTAACATTGTGGTTTTGCAGGTAGCTACAGTGAGGGATTCATTCTCACTAATGAATCCATATGAGTATCCTTTTTCATAGTAGTTATTTCATTTAGCTTGCA
>VDFB02285376.1:65596-128763 GCA_007258455.2 Sequoia sempervirens
ACTAAATCAAAAGTTTCCAAGTTATTGTTGATGAAAAAATAAAATATTGTAATAAATTTTGATCGGTAACTCAAAATTGAGTGTTGTTTTCTTAAAAAGTTCATATTTTTCATTTTCAATCCATTGGAATTATTTGCATTGTAAAAAACCATTAATTTGTAAAATGAATTTTTTTGGGGGTCTATGTTTCAACACTAATCATTCTAGGGGGATATACTTGCATTTCACATTGATATTTGCTAATAATTAGACCATGTATAGAAATTGTGAATTGAAGTGCACATATTGTGGGAGTAATCAACATGGGGATGGTTTTTTTCTTAATTTCTCACATCATCTCTTCCACCATCTATTTAGGATCACAAAACCTGAATCACCTATTGCTACATTTGAATCCACTATTGACTCATCCATGAGTTATAATGATTCTTTACATTAGGACATTATTATCGTCATTCTAGATTGAACACATTAGGATACATATCTACAAGACATATCATCCATGTTTGTAGAATCCCACCTTGCAAATTTGGATGAAACCTTTGGGGGAATTTTTCTTCTTTTTAATGTTAGCTTTGATGAAGTTGCATCACCATTTTCCATCTTTGGATCTTTCTCTTTCCTTTCCTACATCATATTTTATCATGAAAAATTATGCAGTTAGTCATGAGTCCAATATGAATCTGCCATCATCATGTTAACATCCTTTGCAATAGTATCAGATTCACATTGGTCTAGTTGTTTCCATACATCCATGGTCCTTGTTCTTGAAATTTATATGGTATCTAATCCATCTTATTAGGATTTTTCACACATCAGTATTATCTTGGAGATCATTGAGCATCATATCAATTCTTGGATCATGTGAAAAATTTAGAGGATTTCATCTTACTTCTTGCATAATCTTATCCAAAATGGGAAGTCATATTACACACATTTATGGTGTCATTTCTTCCCATGGGGGGAATGTTGTTCAATGATTGTGGATCATCTTCAACATCTAGTGTCACGCATCTACCAACACCACATGCATCATTTTGAGGGGAGGCTACATGGTTTCTCTTCTCCTATTAGTTTTGGGAGGAAGAATTTCCTCACATGGAGTTGATAATTCACATTTTTTAGGGGGTCACATTCTCCTGTGGGGGGAAAATTTATTATACATTATGCTAGAAGTATCCCTTGGGGGGTCATGGTGAGTCCTCCATCCATCACTTCTTCAATTGTACATTTCATTGCATTTGCATCATTTCTCTTTTAGAGAGGAGTTTTATTTCCCACTAGGTTTTATCGTCTACTCTGCTTTATAATAAATTTTTACATAATTACCTAAAATAACCTAGTAGCCAAGATTCATCATCTTGTTGAACACACATCGAAATACTGAGAGGGGGGGGTGAATCAATATTCAATCAAATCTCAAACCCTTCAGAGAAAAATTAAACTAAAACTTTACAACATTAATAAAAACATGAAAGATTAAGATAGTGCACAAAACCACATAACACCAGATATACATGGAAAATGCCAAAGGGGAAGAACCACATTGAGAAAAGATGCTAGGATCTACTATTCTAATCTAGCCTCATAATGAATCATAGTTAAAACTTTTTTTAGGGCCACAACCCAAGGAAGCTACTATTCCATGTAGAAAGGTTTTAGGGTTACTCCCAAGGAAGCTACAACTCACTGCAAACTTTGTTTTAGGGCTTCAATGCAGGGAAGAAACTACTCCCTAAATTGAGAAAAAAATCAAAAAATATTATAGCATAACAATCCTTCTACTTTTTGAATCTGAAAATGAAGCTCAATCCTTTTGATGATTGTAATTCTTCTTTTTCTCTTCTCTTTTGATGATTACAATTCTGCTTTAACAACTCTTTTGAAACTTCCTCAAATGTCTTCTCTACAGCTTACTGGCTCACTGATTTCAACCTTCAAAAAGTTTTTCCTTTTTCTCACTACCTCCAGCAATCAATTGGGCATACTCTTCACTTTCCTTCTGACACAAAAATACCATCAACTTGAATTCGGATAGGATCTACAACTTTTTCTCTTTCTCTTTCAATCACTTACATATACATCATAATACATTATACATCCTCATTCAATTTTTTTACAATAACACACCACCTAGATCAACTAGGTTTACAATTTATACATGATATTACATTGATTACATTAAATGTCAACCAAAAACAACAAGAATATTACAATTACAAGTCAACCAAAGAACATGAAACATGTAGAGGGAAAGCCCTAAAATAATCTACACACAACACCAGTAAGAGGGACACCTCTTGTGGATCCCAAAACATGATTAACTTTGTCCTATATACTCTTCACAACATTAGTCTTAAGGAACAACATCTGCATGCTTCACACATTTGAAATAAGTTGGTCTTGAGCAAGAAAACATGAAACTTGTAGCATGTTAGCCATTACAACTTGGAGGTACTCATGAAATATTAAACATTACTTATGATTCTCCTAGATGAGTTGCTATGACCTATACAACATCTTCAAACACTTCAAACTCCACATAAACTCCAACATGTGTCACACACTTTCAACATATCTCTTTCAGCTAGGAAAAATAATAACCCAACACCTTCATTTCAGACCACAACCTATTCTAGATAAACTAGAAAACACCTTGTAGGGAAACATGAAACATCACAAGATATTTAGGAACATTCTCTACCAGCCAGTTCACTACTTCATACAATAACAAGTTGGCACAATCCAATAGTCACTGAAACTAGCCATCAGACAATACAGTCTTGTACACTATCACTTACAACTTTCTATGCAGAGGGAAAAATGATATGAAAATTTGGATATAGCACCTTCACAACACACTAAACTTAAATTTTGAACTGCATGACCATATCTACAAACACGAAGGAATGCAAAGCCAAACTTTACACCACTGTGAGCATCCTCACAAAAAAACACTATCTTCAATTATCATTTGCAGAACACCTTTCTTGTAATCCAAACAACATGAAACTTGGATCACACATGACTTCAAAACATATGTAGCTAACTTCCAAACCATAGGAGCACAACATCACCAATGGAGAAATGCAGAGCATTTCTTAGAGACTCTGGAAACTAAATAGCCAAACTGCAAACACTGCCAACCAAATTGCAACCAACTCCAACATACTTCTAACATAAATAATAATCAATACTCACACTTTACTTATACTTTTGAAATAAATGAAAATAAAACTAAAATAATGCATAAATTACTCCCTAAGGTACACTTAAGGGGGTTGTTAGTGTAAATAGAGTCATTATTCACCTAGTTAGCTAATCACCTTTCTAGGATTAACCTATTCACACTTACAACTTAAGTTTACTTAGGTTTCTTATGCTTTTGTGTCACTTCATAGCATTGAGACATGTGTAATCACTTTATGAGACACCTATTACATGGATACTTTCCACTTTCTCACACACTTGTCAAGTGATCTTACAAGTGTTGCATATTTGTAGGGGTAGTCAATCATTGTCTCCTACCTTCTCACCTTCTCATCTCTACCTATATAAGTAAGGCTTACATTGTATTTTATACACTCTTCATTTATATGATAGATATCCTATTATGTTCACCATTTCACTTGTGGAAGGTTATCAATTGGCACTTTTTTATCTTGGCATTCTCTAACATAAAATAATACATATAAGTGTTGATATAACAAGGTTTCATTCCCATATAGGTGTTATTATTAATAAGAGTAATATTTCTTTGATATAACGTCACTCAACAAGGTAATCATAAATCATAGATCCTACAGAACAAACCACTTTTAGTATTATGCAAGCCATTCTTAACAATCTAATGAGAATATATATATAATATAAATAAATTCATTTATACCTCAAGATTAAAAAATATATAAAATTTACATTGATTGAGTATCTATAAATGACCAAATGAGTGAGAAAGTATAATGTGAGTATTTTTACTCTAACTATATAGTTATACAAGTGATCTCACATAAAAGTACCACATAAGGAGAAAATAGTGAAGTATTCAATGTGGGCAAAAAGCTATTTAATCATTTTACAACTTAGAATATATATTAAATATTGGACAGGGATTTGAGATGGGTGGCACAATATAGTTGTATCACATATTCATCTGGTATATATGCCACTATATAATTGTTGTATTCTAATTATAATACAAGCATAACTTTCCTAATAACCTAAATTACACTATAATTATACTTGGTATAATATAATTGTGCATAGAGGAGCATGACTCATGTGCTATATGGATATGTACCAAACACTTACCTAATTCATTGCATATGTATGACTCACATGAGATTACATCATTTGATTGAATGCATATTGTCAAAACATGAATGGAGAGTGAGTGGCCCCTCATAAGCTCTACTCATCTTCGTGGATTTTGAACAATATGCATGTAGCAAATATGTATCTATGAACATGTGATATCAATTGATTAAATAGCATTAAATCAAAGAAAATTAAATAATATAATGATCAATCAAATACATTCTCAATGAAATTTGATTAACACAATAAAGAGATTCAAATTCAAAGAAACAAACATGAATTAAAGAAAATTGAACCTAACTATTATGCAAAGCTCTCAATCCTATTGGGATTGATGTATAATGAGTGGATGTTGATGTGGATGGCTCATTTTATGCATTATCCATTGTTGTGAAAAATATTTGATGATGAAGTTGATTCAAAATATGCTCTCAAATTTCTCTACTGGAGTCATCAATTCAAGATTGTAACTTTTCTTGAAGGCTTGTGGATGAATCCATGTTAAATGGTGAAATATTTATAGACTTAAGAGATATTGATCAACAATCAAGATGGAAAATAGTGATCAAGGGATGAAATCAAATGAGATATGAAGGCATTGATCAAGAATAGATCAAGTGGTTGATAATCCATGAGACATGGATCAAGGATTAGATCAAAGGCTCACAATCCACGAGAGACTCAACCAATTCCCTTGATATTAGGAAGCCATGTGAGAGATATTTCCTTTTGGAGGGAAATGTTTGAATTTGAAAAGGGAATATTCCAAGAGAATATTCTTGTGCAAGTTGGAGAAGTTGGAGGATTGAAGGGATAATTAGTGAATTAAATAATTCATTAAAATCATTTAATTATGAACGTGGATAGAATTAGGACCTTTAATTAAATAATTAGGAATTATTTAATCAAAAAGGAATTAGGATATTTAATTAAAAAAATTGCATTATTTAATCAAATGAGAGGAACATTAGCATGAAAATGATGAATTGACCAAATAACCTTAGTTATTGAATTAATAGGAGAATAGGGTGAATTTAACTAAATAATTGAAATTATTTAAGTAAATAGATGAATTAGGTGATAATAATGAGAAGATGATGTTAGTAATCAAGATTAGGTGTGTGATATGCTTAAGACATTTTTAGGTGTCTACAATATCTAATTTTTATTATAAGTTGAGTTCAATATATTTTATATGAATTATGACTATACATGTTTATTTTGTCTTGAGAGATTGATTGATATCATAATTCTTTTTATTTTATATGTAATCATATCATATATCTTAATTGTCACAATGTATCATGTATGCCACCAATATGTCCTATTTTCATATTTAATATATTATTATGATAGACAATATCATTGAATATCATCAATTTAAACATAGTATAATAAATTTTTCAAAGAAAACCATAAACCTAAGGAATTTACATAATATGCTTAGTATTTAATGCACCCTTTATACATAACAATCAAGCAATCCAGTCTTAATCATAGAAAGAGAAATACTATTGGAAAATTGGTTAATGTGGATAGTAGTGACTTAACTATTGATGATTATATTAGAGATGTAATTGTATCCTTTTTTCAAGACACCCTACAAGATCATTTGGATAGCCCCACTTGTTAGGTTGAAATACTAGATATGATCCCCACTACTTGCTAAATGGAATAGAAAATGAATCCATGGTTAAAGATGTTACAAAGGAAGAAGTTTGTGTTGTTGTCTTCTCCTTTGGAGCTTACAAGGCCCTTGATCTAGATGGTTTCCCTCATTATTTCATCTAAGATTTTTGAGATATTGGTGGCCATGACCTAGTTGTTGTTGTTAGAAGTTTTTTTAGGTTAGCTGTAAGGGTAAGTGCACAAAGATGGGGGGCCAAAAAGTGGCCACTCCACTTTTTGGTCCTGAAATAGAGCAAATGCGAGCATGTTATAATAAAACATGCTCGTGTTATAGCTTGAATTTCAAAAAATGTGTGTGCATTATAATGCTCTTGCATTATATGATTGCACAAAATGCAAGTGCATTATAACACACTCACGTTTTGTGTTGCATTGAATATTTTTTCTACTTCTTTTTCATTTCTCTTTTTTTCTCTCTTTCTTCTCCTTCTCTTTTAGTGAAACTACATACATGAAATACAAATTTAAGTTGACATTTACATATGGACACTTGCTTTCTTATAATTTAAGCTACATTTCATGTATATTGTTTTGAGATGTTTGAGAGTAGTTTCAAATATCTAGGAGTTATAATGCAAATTCTAGTTTTTGGAAGATCTATAATTTTTCATACTTAGTCAAATTTCAGTAATCAACATGTCAAATTTTAGTAATTAGGAGGTCAAATTTAAGTAATCAACAATTTGTATCATATATATCTCTCTCTCTCTCTCTCTTTATCTCACTCATTGTTTATCCCTTATTCTCTAGACCTCTCTCTCACTTTCTCTCCTCACCTCTCTAATTCTTTTTATCTCACAAAATTGTCTCTATCTCACCTCTCTCTCCCTCCCTCCCTCCTTTCCTCCCCCTCTTTCTCTCTCCCTCCTCTCTCTCTCTAATTTTCCCTCCCTCCTCCCCCTTTATATCTCTCTTCCCTATATACTTCTCTCTATCTCTCTCTCCATCTCTACCTCATTCCCTCTCCCTATCTCTCTCTCTCTCCATCCTTTCCTCTCTCTCTCTCTATCTCTCTCTCTCACTCTCTCCTTCCCTCTCTACTCTCTCTCTTACCATTCTCTCTCTCTCTCCTTCTATCTCTCCTTCTATCTATCTATCTCATCTCTCTCTCCCTCCCTACTTCTCCCCACTCTCTCTACTTCTATCAATCTCACCTATCTCACTATCTACTAGAGATAGAGGTAGGTAGAGGGAGGGAGAGGAAAAATAGAGAGAATTATAAAGGGAAGGTGGGTGGGAGAGAGAGGTAGGGATGGAGACAGAGGTGAGATAGAGAGCAACTGAGTGATAAAGAGAGAGAGTGAGGGAGAGGTAGGTAGAGAGAGGGAGAGGGGAGATAGAGAGGGAATGAGAGAAGGAGAGAGAGAGAGAGAAAGAGGGGGAGAAAGGGAAGGTGAGAGAGAAGTAGAGAGGGAAGTAGAGAGGTATGGAGGATGATAGAAGTGTTTGTGTGGGTGTAAGAGATAAAGATAATTGTGAGATAGTGAGGAGAGAGTGAGAGAGAAAGAGGGGAGAGGGAGGGAGGGAGAGAGTGAGAGAGAGATGTAGAGAGAGGGAGACTAGAGAGAGAAAGAGGTAAGGAGGGAGACATAGGTGAGATATAAAGAGAGAGTGATAGAGAGATAGGTAGATATGTTAGGATAGGTGACATTATAATTGCTATCCTAAATTGATTTATGTGTCCCCACGTTCTTTGGAAAGTGTTCTAGAGGATATACGTGAAAAAATATTTGTTATTTATTTTCCTATGATAAATTGTAATTGCATTCATAGAGGTGGACCCACTACAATGACACTTACAAAGTATCTTAGGAGAATATTCCTTTTTGGCATCCAACTTCTGGGTGGAGACCACCCAAAAGTGCATGCTCTTGCATCTTATTTGTGTGTTATCCTAGATTGGGCACCCAAATTTGCATGTTCTAGGTTTGAGCCTTCAGAGCCATCAGGGAGTTATGGAGCACTCGATATTGACCAATTTTGATTAGCTATGGGTTAGGCACCCATGTGTAAGCCATGTGATCATTTAATATTTTTCACCATGTTTCTGGGTTTTCCACTAGGGGGCATGAGTTTTTCCAAATGCTTTTACTTGTTTCAGGATACCATATGTGGTATTCTCTCCCTCAAACTTCTATATATTGGAGCCTTGAATAGGTAGTTTGGAGCCTTGAACTGGTAGTTTTCATAAGTTTATTTACAGGTTGTTAGAGTAACGAAGTACTACAGAAATTTAGAGAGGATTGTTATTATAGTGTAAAAAAATAGTAGTCCTTTCTCACACTTAATTTGGGAATAATTAAAATATAATTAACCTAATTGTGTCTTGGAATAGTGTTGTAATGTGTTGTACACATTCACATCATTCTAGGGCCCTTATTTTTTTAAACGTACTTTAATTTGTCCTTTGCAAAAGTGTTGTAACACACTTTCACACTTTTCTAGGGTTTATTTAATCAATGAGGCCTCATGGGCCCCTTTCTAATAAAATGTACTTAATGTGTACCTTATTTAAGTGTTGTAACACACTTTCACATTTATATAGGGTCATTTTAATTAATTGTGGTTAATTGGAGTTAATTAGTCCCTTTAATTCAAATTTAAGCCTTATTTGTGGCACCTCTCGAAGATCTATCCTGAAACCCATGATTTGAAAAATTACATAACATTTAATTGGGAAAATTAAAGGTTCTAGAAAAATGGTACCAAGACCCATTCACCCTAGGAGGTGAATGGGTCCTCCCTCTATAGGACCTCCTTTTTTAGCATAATTCATGTGGGTTTTTAATGTTCTTTCATTTCCTGAAGGAATGGTCTTGTAAAACAGTGCCATAACCCATTCACCCTAGGTGGCGAATGGGTCCTCCCTTAATGAAGACCTCCTTTTTAAATTTCATTTTGGTTGGATTTTAATATATTCATTTCCAAATCTGGTGTCAGCTTTAATTGTTTGAATTTCAGGGTTAATTCTTAAATTATGTATAAATAAAAGGTTATTTTACATAGTTTCACCTAGAAGAAGATTTCAAGCAAACTAGGAGACAATTAATTTTGTGTCCAAGATCAAGCATTAGTGAAGGTTGATGATAGATGTGTATGGAGAATCATGAGGGATTATAGGTGTTGGGAGATGCACAAGACATACAACCAAGCCTAAGGACTTGTTTCCTAATTGCTCCATCTTCTATAATCATCCTATTTGCATCCTACAAGAGTTTTTTTCAGATTTAGGGCTTATTAAAGGGATTAGCCATCTTCTTTAGTGAGTCATTTTGTATTGTTCATGTTACATTCAATGGTTTTATCCTAACACAATTGGGTAGAATTCCCTTTACATTCTCATAGATCTTAGTCTTAGACACACTTAAGATTAAGATTGCACACACAATTGCATGTTTCATATTTTCATTCATCACCAAAGGTTTAATTACCAACAAGGGGTTTGAATAAGGAAAACCCCTATCCACCAACAAGCTATCAAATTTATCTTGCAGATTATTGGCAGATCCAGATCCAGAAACACGAATTTCAAGGTACAAAGGAGAAGAGTATATTTGGAAGTTGAAGACCACATTCAAAGATTTCTAGAAGGACCTAATAGGACCCATTCACTTGTAGTGGTGAATGAGTCCTTTTTAGGGTTTGAAGGGAAGTAGATTCTATAGTATAAAAGCTTCTATTTTAGGTTTAGAGCTCCCCGAACAAGCCTACTAGGATCCATTCGACTTTGATGGTGAATAAGTCCCTGTCTACAATTTAGGAAAGTCATATTTGACCAAGTGCACAATTTAATCTCCTCCTTGTTCTATTAGGAAAGTTATAGATTCATATTGTCTTGTATTATATTTATGCATTTCAAGTGTTAGACCTAGAATTAGGGTTTGCATATTATTTGAATTCATTCTCCAAAAGTTGTGATTTAGCTCACCACCCCATCCTTGCATAAATGAAATATTATAAGATCCCTTAATCTTGACTTAATCCACCTTTTGGGTTGACCGATATTTCAAGGTTCTTGGATCTCATCTTTTGAATGAAACCCTAACTAGACTAAAGGGGGTTAGACTTTGTAGCCTTCTCCCTTTTCTCTATGTTTAATTTTGGTGAACTTGACGTCTTTTTGAGCATCTTAGTTTATGATTTGGAGTGCATTCAAACCCTAGGTCCTAGTTTGCATTAATTTTGCATTGCATTTAGGGTTTTCTTTATCGTGCACTAGTAAACATTGCATTTAGGATAAAATTGAATGTTTGCATTGCTTATATTAATTGAAAATATGAAAAAATACTTTAAATCTGATTTAGTTTTCCCTTTTGTTCACATTGAAATCATCATTCAAGTATTTAGATTCAAATTGCATTATAGATTTATTCATCTTAGTCAACATTTAATCATAGTAAAAGTTGCATTTAGAGACATCATATCTAGAAAATCTGTTACAAAATTCACTATTATAGATCTAAGATAACATATAAATAGAAATAACTCAGAAAAACTAAAATCAAACCTAGAAAAACCCTAAAACTAGGACCCATTCGCCTTTAGTGGCGAATGAATCCCTAGGTATCCTAATCAACAACATTTTTGGGTATGTTTTGGTGTTTTAGGTGCCTTTCTGATCCCTTCAAGTACTTGCACCAAGACCCATTCGCCTTTGATGGAAAATGAGTCCTTGTACAACTTTTGACAACATTTTTTTTTGAGTAGTTTTTGGTTTCTAATAAGCATTTTTGTCTTTGTTTTAAAATCTGAGAAGTACTGGTTTGAAACAGATTATCTTTGCATCCAAATTCTTGTTTATTTATTAGATTTAGTAACATTGGGAAAATAATTTATTGTATATTTAAGTTAAAAGTGGCATTAGACTTCTACATTTTTTCAGTATTATTGCATTCATAGACAAGTTAGATTACATTTTACATGCATTAGAAAAAAAATAAAATAACAAAAACATCAAAAAAAGTTATGACAAGTTTCCTTTTAAAGGTTGACCTATCCCTCAAGCCTTTTAGTAGCAATGAATTTGACATGTTAGATGAAGCCCTCAAGGACTTCATCTCACAAGGTTCATCGACTAAGGCTTGTCCTAAAAAAAGAAGGTACAAAGACGTTAATACCATCACACTGCAATTCATAATTTACCCTCCTTCACACAAACCACAAGTTCAAAACAAACTTGCGCTTATTCTTGAACCATCAAAAAACAAGACTTCATTTGACAATGGTAATGCTCCACAACAAACAATTTATAACACCGTTTCACATACCTACAATACAAGGAACAATAGGCAACAACAAACAACTCCTGTTTCATTAACATTTCCCTATCCCATCTTGGCTAGTGCTCCTCATTTGACAACAAACAATGGAAAGGAATATAATCTTGTTGAACACCTTAAGAGCACTCCTGCTAAGATTTCTGTATGGGAACTACTTCAAGTATCACCTTATCATAGCACACTCCAAGAGGCCTTACAACAAGTTATTATTCATCTTAACACTAGTTCAAATGATTTGTAATGACATTAATTCAATAAATGAATGAAATGAACTTGGACATAGATTTTCACCAGCGTGAGTTACCTTCCTTAGAAATCCAAAAGAGATATGAAGCTTTCAACATAATAGCCTACATTGATGAAATTGTGATAAAATGAACCCTTGTTGACAATGGTTCACCCCTGAATCTGTGTATTGTGAGCCTTTTGAAAAAACTTAGCATGAGTAAAAAAAATATTAAACTTGATTCTTTATCCATTTGTGGATTTGACAACAAAGGAAAACAACTACTTGGGGTCATCACATTACCCATCAGTGTTGGGGAAGTAACATTACAAACGAGTTCTGGTCCATGTTATGCCTGATGATATTTCTTACAATCTTGTTTTAGGGAGATCTTGGATTCATGAAATGAATGGTGTGCCTTCCACTCTACATCGTGTTATGAAGTATGTTTATAAGAACAAAGTATACACACTAAAAGCCGATCCTGAACCTGAAATTTGCTTGATGGATGAAAGAGAAGGAAGAAATCCTTTAGAAGCATTGGAATCTAGTACACAACAAGAAGTTATGAAAGAAGAGAAAGAACATGAAACAAACATTGATGAACTTACAAAGTTGTTGGAAGATGATTGGGGTTCCTTGGATTTCACACCAAAATTCATGGGAGAATATAAGATAACAACAAAAGATAATGAAAATAAAAAGAAACCAGTGGTAATTTCAATGCAAAATTCAAAGGACATCTCATAACCATCTACCTCATCTACTTTGGAACAAGACACAAGCTATACAATTTTTTTTGATGAGATAGAATATCAACAACCACCAAACCTGAAAGAAATGGAAATACTTTATGGAAGAACTTATGAAGCAATTTGGTTACAATGGAAAAGGATGTGGGAAGAAAGAGCAAGACATCCGTATTCCTATAGAGCCTAACACACATGAAACAACAAGTGGTTTGGTAAATCACCCTTCTAAGATAACAAAAGCAGCGAAACAACCTTCACTCAACATCAACACTATTATATGTAGCTCTAGCAAATCAACTCTCACCTTGAAGCATCCCGAGTTTATCGATATAAATTCTGATGAGTCTTTGGAATACTTTTAAGATGATGAAGCTTTGAAAGAAATTCTAGGATTCTATGATAAATCATTCACCCCTCTCACAAGGAAATGAGTTACATGTGCTATGGTTAGTACTAAACAAGAGGAGGAAGGAAATGAAAATAATGAAAGTGTCATGGATAAAGAGGAATATAATCTTGAGATAGAAAAACCAAAAGTGCTTCCTTTGGGAGATACAATCAACATATCGATGGATATCAATAATGAAGAGAAAGTAATTCAAGTAGGGAAGTGCCTTGATGAAGATGAATAAGAGGATCATGCAACTTTACTTCGTGACTTTCTTGAATTCCTTGCTTGGACCTAGTCAGACATGCCGAGAATTAATGCTAAGATTGTAACACATAACATAGTCCTTGTGGAAGATGCTAAACCATTGTGGCAAAAAATATGAAAGATGAATCCTAAGATATCATTACTGGTTAAAGCTAAAATTGAGAAACTTATTGACGATGGATATATCCAACCTATTGATTATTCTCCATGGATCTCAAATATTTTCACAGTTGCAAAACTTGATAATTGTATTAGGATGTGTACAAACTTCAAAAATTTGAATAAATCATCTTTATGTAATGTCGTAAAATTGCACCCCTTGCAATTTCACATACATTCTTGTATCCGCTTTAGTGTCCACTCCCTTAGAACTTGTGTAGGCTCATTTTAGCCCTTGCATCAGCCTTTTTCCCCTCTTAGAATGCACAACACCACATTTTAGTACCCTCGCGCATCAACTTCGTGTCAAACCTTGCACTTTTCCCGTTCGTGTCATTTTGTAGTGTGATGTGTCTGGACACTAGCGTGCCACATGGACGTTTGCACACCGCACTAGTGTCCTGCTACATTTCAATGTTTAAATAATCACCTCTAAGCATGTTTGCCACTTGTTAGCAAGTTTTGTTAGTGGTAACGACTCATGATGCCTTGTAATAGCTCGAGAAGCTTCTTTTCCCTCCTAAAATGCTATCTTTTCCATCTCTTTGGTCCTCTAGATCTTCCTAGCTTTGGCTCTAGCTTTTTCCTCTTCTCTTTGCCTTGCTATCTTGCTCACACAACTCTTTATAGTTTGCTACAACAACACTCTCACATCCTTACAACACTCTTTGCAACACCCTTGGCTCTTGCAACTATCTTTGTATCCCTCTTTGGTTTCCTTAAGCTTTGTAGCTAGCATCTCCCTTGTCTTGTGCTTGCAAGCATCTTGGGGTTTCTCATAATCCCTATCAATTGCATCTCTACTTTGTGATACGGGTTCTCCTCCTCGAGTGGGGATTGCTTTTATCACATATACTATGTGATATGGGTTCTCCTCCTCAAGCAATGATTGCTTTTATCACTCTTACATTCATTTCATTTCTATCTATCATCTCTCTTTCTATCTATCTGGTTGTTCATGGAGGTGGGAACACCAAAATGGGGGTTTGATTGAGGCAAACCCCTATACAACCCCAACATTTTTTCCATATCTTATGCATGTAGGTATTGAAGATATTCATGTGCTGGAGGCTTCATTACTTGGGTTGTTGTGAGCGGTTTCTATCTTTCCTTCTCTTGCTTGATCATTTCTACTTTATTTTAGTTTTATCATATTCTATTATTTTTCCACACTCTGAAAGTTCTTAGTAATTAGATTGCTAGAAGCTGCTTTTCTATTTTCTATGATATTCTTGCTTTCTGGTCTGTATGAGACGTTAGCGTGCCTCTGGGACGCTAGTGCATCATGTTGTCATCCATTTGTTATGCTGACGTCCTTTGGCCGAGAGCTTGTCAGTTTGTCCAGAAAACCTCTGTGGCCTACTCCTTTGGATTGTAAAACTTTCAATTTATTCCTTGAGGTAGTTTAGGGTAGTTCGCCCCTTGGGAATATCTTGAGAATAAAGATACTCATGAGTAGCGAATCCCCCTTCTCTACACTTTAAAAGATGACTTTCCCCTTCCTAATATTGACATGATAGTAGACTTGAATTTTGAACATGCTTTGTTGTCATTCATGGATGGATTTTCTGGATATAACTAGATCTTTATCAACCCTCAAGATCAGTACAAAATTGCTTTTACGATCGCCTGGGGAACATTCTATTGGGTAGTCATGCCTTTTGGATTGAAAAATGTAGGCACAACATATCAACGTGCCATGAAATTGATATTTCATGATTACATACATAAGATTTTAGAAGACTATGTTGATGAAATTCCCACCAATCTTTAACTCGACAAGACCATGTGAATGTTCTCCGTAAGATCTTTGAGTGAATGTGAAAATACAACATGATATTGAATCTAAAAAAGTGTCTTTGGTGTAGACAACAATTTTTTTTTAGGTTTTATGGTATCTCATAGGGGCAATGAGGTGGACATGAAGAATATTGATGCTATTACTAGCATTCCACCTCTTAGAAACATCTCTCAATTACGTATGTTACAAGGAAGGATTCAGGTTATTCGTCGTTTCGTAGCTTCCTTAGTGGATCAAACATTACCATTCACACAAATCCTTAAGAAAGATGTTCAATTTAATTGGAATGAGGATTGAAAACAGGCCTTTGAGAGTTTGAAATATTTTCTTGTTACTCCAACTATTTTGCAACCCCCTATGCAACACAAGCTGTTGATCCTTTACATTGTAGCATCGGCCCATACTATTGTAGCATTGTTGGCTCAAAAAGATGATAATGGTAAAGAACATCTTGTCTATTACATTAGTTGAACTTTGATTGATTATGAAACTTGTTACACAATGATAGAGAAACAATGTTTGGCTCTGGTGTTCACTATTAATAAACTAAGACATTCTTTATTGAACACCGAAATCCATGTCATGACAAAATTTGATCCCTTAAAACATCTTTTTACTAAGACAGATTTATCAGGAAACCTAGCTAAGTGGGTTATGTTGTTAATTGAGTTTGACCTTAAGTTTGTCTCACAAAAAGCGATTAAAGGACAAGCCTTGACTGACCACTTAGTTGACGCTCCTTCTCCCTTAGCGTTACCTAATATAGACTCATTTCCAAATGAGAATGTGTTGGCTATTCAAAAAGACAAAGAAACATGGGAATTATACTTTGATGGTTCCAAGTGTAGAATGGGCTCTGGAGCAGGAGTTATATTAATTCCTCCTTTAGGCAAGCCTATTCCCTTATTTCTCCATCTAAATTCCCTATGTACAAATAATACTATAGAGTATGAGGCTTTAATAACTGGTATACATGTCGCATTAGCATTAAAGATCAAACATATCTATATTTGGGGATTCTCTCTTAATTATTAAACAAATAAATGACACATATCAAGCAAAGAATTATAATCTTGTTTGATATAGAGATCTTACAATGATATTATTAGACAAAATTAAATCATATACGGTAGACAACATCCCATGAAAGGACAATCGACACACAAATGCAATGGCAAGTGCAACTTCCCTTGTATCTCCCAACAATCCTCTAGTCGACTTCACATTTAAAGTTCAAATGATCCCTAAACCATCAATAGATGATGAGAGAAAAGAGGTGTTATCCACTGATACTGATAGTTCTAGTGAATGGCATGCAACAATATTCAACTATTTAAAAGATGGTACCTTTCCTGAGCCTACAACTAAGAACACTCAAGCTCATATGAGAAAATTGGCATCCAAATACATAATCCTGGTAGACATTCTATTTAGAAGATCATTTAATGGCCTCTTACTTAGGTGTCTTAGAAAATCCAATATCCCCATAGCACTTGAAGAAGCTCATGCAGGTGCTTGTGGGGGACATCTTGGAGGAAGACCTTTAGTTCAAAAATCAATTCAAATAGGCTATTATTGGAGACACATGGAACATGATTGTTTTGAGTACATGAAGAGATGTCATAAATGTCAAGAGCATAACAATTTGATTCATGCCCCTACCTAGGAACTTCGCTCTCAAGTTCCTATTTGGCCGTTTTTAGTTTGGGGTTTGGACCTTATTAGGAAGATATTGCCACATTCTTCCACTAGACATACATTTATCATTACGACAACCGATTACTTCACGAAGTGGGTAGAAGTTATCCCTCTTCGTTCCACAATAGCTGATGCAATATTTCGTTTCATATTGGAACATTTTATTGCAAACTTTGGTCTCCCTTTCACATTAGTTTTAGATAATGGAGCTCCATTCAAAAACAATGACGTGAAGAAATTCTTGGAAACATTCAATATTCAACATAGTTTTTCAACACCCTCCTATCCGCAATCAAACAAAAAAGAAGAAGCAACTAACAAAACCATCTAAAAATCTTGTGAAAAATAGTAAACAAACACAATAAATATTGACATACACAACTAACCTACGCATTATGGGCTTATCGCACGAGCGTTAGAACATCAACTGGAAATTCTCTGTATAACTTGGTCTATGGTGCTGAAGCAATAATGCCCTTGGAGTTAGAAATTCCTTCCCTAAAAATTGCTCTTAAAGGGCTCATTGATGACACTACTTATAGAGAACAATGATTGCATTAACTTGAAATGCTTGATGAATAACGTATCAATTCTCTCGAGCATCTACAAGCTTACTCTAAAAGGATGCAACATGGTTACAATGACAATGCCATCCCTCATGAATCCAAACAAGATGACTTAGTGTTATACGAAAATCAATGAAAAGTCAATGCCCTCTCGAATGAGAAAGGAAAATTCAGCCCTAACTAGTAAGGACCTTACATTATCAAAGAAAACTACGGATCTGGAGCTTACACATTGACAGAAATGGATGGTACACCTCTAAAATAGCCTATAAATGCCACACATTTGTGTCAGTATCAAATCTACTATTTCCACTTTTGAATAGTGTGTTAGAGCGATGTTAGGTTAAGTAGATAATTTTCTATTTTATCTCACATTGCTTTTTTCTTTGATACATAATAACACGTGTTTATCTTAGATTCTAGGGTAATTATTCAAATTCTTTGTTTAATTACTTTAGCTATCATACTATTCAAAATTGCCATGTGTTATGTTAATTTAAATCCTTATATGAATTTAACATCATTAGATCATAGGAGTATTTAAGTTAACATAGCATATTTTATCACAATGTAGCATCTAACATAAATTGTAAATTGTTTAATTAGATCACATAAAGCTTTAAATCACAGAGACATTTATTAGATATTCTTACATAGGATAATTGATAAATCAAATTGGAATTTAATTAAACACAAGATCATGAAAACATAGTGCTCATATATATAAAAATCATCATCCAAAGTTTTAGTACATAGGCATCGCTGAATACAAAAAGCTAATAGGGTCTATGATTGCCAGATCCCTCAGGGGCTGGTGATCTTCCTGGCCATCATGATATAGTAGTACACAACTGGATCAAGTCCAGTTGCATCCCCTCCAATAGACCAGATGCTCTCACCTCTTGTACAAGTTCTTGGACACGCTCTCAAACTATATGATCCCTATCCTCCTATACCCTCGCGAGCTCCTCCTGTAGCCTCGAGATCTTTGCCTGTAGCTTGCTCTCCACTCTATAATTGGTGGTAGCTCTAGAGAATAGAATTTTTGTGAGCTTGTCCTGAATCCGGTTAGCGCGGCTCCTAGCTCTCTCGTATGCTACACCCAACCTAGCCATGGACTTGAAGAGGTCTGCGTGTGGTCCCACAAAAGGTGGAGGCATGTACTCTTTGAGTACATCATCCTCTATATGTAGCTGAGGCATTAGTTCTATGAGTGTTGGCTGGTGAAACCATAAAGAATATCAATAACCATCATAATCATATAAAGCAAATATATATATATATATATATTTATAAAGCATACATGCGTAAGCTAATAATGTAAATACCAAATCATCACCTAGCTCTCCAATCTAATGATCGGGGTCTGATTGTATAATAGTGTCCCCTCTTTGTGATGGTGGCATAGATGGCCTACTGTCATTGGCCTCCATGTGCTCGTACATGTGGATCTCTGAACTAACTGAGGAACATGATCTGGTCAATCTGATAGGTGGTACCTTAACTCTTTTAGAGGAAATTGGATCCTATCCGGTGTCAACAACATTTTCAATCATGGACTATGTCTCCTCATCCTCCTCCTCCTCCTCATAATCCTCATCCTTCTCATCATCCTCATCTAAAACTACAAAGACATCAGGCCCAATATCATCATCATCATCTATGGGTGCATCTATGTGATCATTATCTCTGTCCCCTCTGCGACCTAGAAGAGGTCCGACAAAACACACATGATGGTGTAGAGGGAACACTGGTGCTAGCCTAGCTATAATCCACCACTCCTCGTATGCCAAGGTGGCACCTACATCATCAGCCTCAGAGACTGGGGGTAGATCAGGGTCCTCATCATTTGAGTCACTAAAATATACATCCGCCCTAGTAAGATGATCACTATCCCCAAGACTAGTGACACTCAGTGCTAATCAATGGTATGTCAATTTGGAGTGTGGAGGTACCTGTATATGCCCAAACTGTCTCATCACATGGTCATAATAGAAAGGTCTAACCACATAAGTATGTCTACCCAAAAGGAATCAATCAATTTGTAGCCTGCACAACTCATATTTTTGATTTTCCCATTGCGGTATCCATTGATATGGTCTCCAACAAATGTCATCCTCATCCAGCTGGTCAAATTTGATCCTCTAATATAAAAGGTCTCCTTCCTGCCATGGCTATCTGAGGGAATAACTAAAAACCCTCGGATCACCTAGGGCTACTATTATAGGAAAGTCTATAGGCCGTGTGCAGGTAATGTGCTCAAAACACCATATTTGTAGCAATGTACAGAGCACGATGCTATGTAGCTCTTTGAATACAAATTGACTCAAATCATAGTATAGGTGGGCGAGCATGCTACAACCCCAAGCGTAAATAGTCTATTGCTCCTCCATCCCTCCGATAGTATGAACTAGGCCACCATCTAAGTGTGCCCCTCAACCATCCGACACTAATGTCAATGCTATTGTCATAATCATGATCCTTTGCAGAAGTGGTGAACACATGTTTAGGAGTCAACAAAGCTCCACGCGCGGTCTGATGCACAAATTCCAAATAGGACTCTAGATAGTACCAAATATCATCTCTCATCTATGCAAATGATCTCTCGCTAGATAAATAGACATGTTCACCTTAGATAGGTATCCGTAGGATGTATGCATGTCCTCCAATGTAACTGTCATCGCCCTAGTCAAAAGATGGAAGGTACAAGTACCTACATCCCACTTCTCAGCCAGAGCTAGAAGCATACCATCATGGTACCTCATAGGTGGCATGAGGTACACCCAAAATAAACCAACGTCCTGCGGCAACTAAATCTCCTCCACTGAATTTTATATCATCGACTCACGAAGGAGCAAAACTGCCTCCCTCCTAAATGCTGAAAGGCTTGAGGGGGAACCTAAGAGGAAAATTACATGGAATAAGTTCTAAATCAAATAAGTATCACCAAAGTTGTTCTAAGACACTTTTTGAACAATATAGACACCTAGGCCATCTTTGGACAGGGGTCTTAGACACTTTCAACTATTCTAGGACACTTTGTGCCAAAGTGGGATGCTTTGTGCCAATCTATTCTAAGACCCTAAAATTACTCAAATTACATAAAAAAGTATAGTAAAAGCACATAAATGATGAAAAAGTAGAAATAATGCACTCACTATCTATCGAAGCATTCCTTGAGCTGCATCACTATGTAGCTCGTCCAATCTCGGAGGCTTGTACACTCTACGGCTCGACATCTTCACTCACTCTACACCAAGGTAAAATTGCAACAAGTTAAATGTCAAATGAATGGTGAAAAGTGTCATTTTCATTAGTATATATAGTAAAACCCTAGTAAATAGAGTTTATTCATTTAAAAGGCAAGTTCATTCAAATTAGCATATAGGGAGCTAGAGGACTCTATTTTTGACACCGTTTAGTGCATTGGATTCATGATTCCTCTCCCAGTCTCATCAAATGTCAATTGATTATGTGGTATGGTACTTGTAAATAACCTATGATATGACCTAAGTGATTCAATGTGGTTTCATGTTCACCCTAAGCAAGTAGAATCAAGGGGCATACATCTACCCTCGAATTCAATTCTTCGTAGAAGTTTGATTAGAGGATTTCTGAGCATCTAACAAATCTGTGTTGCAGGATGTGATTCCTAACATTGTGGTTTTGTAGGTAGCTACAGTGAGGGATTCATTCTCACTAATGAATCCATATGAGTATCCTTTTTCATAGTAGTTATTTCCTTTAGCTTGCATATTCACGTAGTATCAGATGATAGCTAAAGTGGGGGCTAAATGTAGTGTCAAAAAAAGTAGTCCTTTTCACACTTAATTTGGGAATAATTGAAATATAATTAACCTAACTATGTCTTGGAATAGTGTTGTAATGTGTTGTACAAATTCACATCATTCTAGGGTCCTTATTTGATTAAAATGTACATTAATTTGTCCTTTGCAAAAGTGTTGTAACACACTTTCACACTTTTCTAAGGTTTATTTAATCAATAAGGCCTCATGGGCCCCTTTTTAATAAAATTTACTTAATGTGTACCTTATTTAAATGTTGTAAAGTGTTGTAACACACTTTCATTTCCTGAAGGAATGGTCCTGGAGAATAGTGCTAGGACGCATTCACCCCAGGTGGTGAATGGGTCCCCCCTTAATGAGGACCTCCTTTTTTTTAATTATGTTAATTTCTAGATCTAGTGTCAGCTTTAATTATTTGAATTTTGGGGTTAATTGTCAAATTATGTATAAATACAAGGTTATTTTACATAATTTCACCTAGAAGAAGATTTCAAGAAAACTAGGAGACAAATAATTTTCATGAGATTAAGCATTCATAGTCAAGAAGCAAGCAAAAGTGAAGTTTGGAGTAGCATTGCAAGGTCTTCAAGATCATTTTGTGTCCAAGATCAAGCATTAGTGAAGGTTGCTGATAGATGTGTATGGAGAATCATGAGGGATTCTAGGTGTTTGGAGATGCACAAGACATACAACCAAGCCTAAGGAATTTTTTCCTAATTGATTCCATCTTCTATAATCAAATCCTATTTGCAACATACAAGAGGTATTTTTTAGACTTATGGATTATTAAAGGGATTAGACATCTTCTTTAGTGAGTCATTTTGTATTGCTCATGTTACATTCAAGGGTTTTTATCCTAACACAATTGGGTAGAATTGCCTTTAAATTCTCATATATCTTAGTCTTAGACACACTTAAGATTAGGATTGCACACATGATTACATGTTTCAAATTTTCATTCATCACCAAAGGTTTAATTACCAACAAGGGGTTTGACTAAGGAAAACCCCATTCCAGCAACAAGCTATCAAATTTTTCTTGCAAATTATTGGTAGATTCAAATTTGGAAACAAGAATTTTAAGGTGTAAAGGAGAAGAGTAGACCTAGAAGTTGAAGATTACATTCAAAGATTTCTAGAAGGACCTAATAGGACCCATTCACCTTTAGTGGTGAATGAGTACCTGTTAGGGTTTGAAGGGAAGTAGATTCTATAGTATACAAGCTTCTGTTTCAGGTTCATAGCTCCTCGAACAAGCCTACCAAGACCCATTCGCCTTTGGTGGAAAATAAGTCCCTATCAACAATTCAGGAAAGTCAGATTTGACCAGGTGCACACTTTTATCTCCTCCTTGTTCTATCAGGAAAGTTATAGGTTCATACATTTTTGTATTATATTTATGCATTTCAAGCGTTAGACCTATAATTAGGGTTTGTATATTATTTTAATTCATTCTCCACAAGTTGTGATTTAGCTCACCATCCTGTACTTGCATAAAGGAAATATTGTAAGATCCCTCAATCTTGACTTAATCCACCTCTTGGGTTGACAATTATTTCAAGGTTCTTGGATCTCATCTTTTGAATGAAAACCTAACTAGACTAAAGGGGGTTAGGCTTCATAGCCTTCTCCCTTTTCTCTATGTTTTAGTTATATTGATGTACTTCCTTGAAGATTAATACAAGAAGTGTATCTCTTTGGGTGTGGAATTTTTTCTTGCAAGGGTTTCTCCACATATATCTTGTGTCACTTATGATTCTCAACTTGTGGTATTTCTGATTTTCTTTTATTGTTGTAATTGCTAATCACATAATCACATAATTGGTAATCTTGAATACATATTTCATATTTTCAAACACATACTTAAGTTCATATTGTTGCAAGTTTCACCTTGTTTTTCCAACATTTGGTATAAGAGCTAACCACTCTGTTGAGAGAGGGATACCTTTCTCTTAAGTGTTGAGGGTTTTTCGGTTGTAGTGGGAGCTTGTGCATTATGGGTTTTATAGATTTGTGAAGAATGTTGGGTGAATATTTTGTAATCAACTAACTGATTAGAAAATGGTGATATCAACCACAGTATAGTGAAATTAAATCTCTCCTCTCAGAAAGGGGAGGCTCCCTTCTTATTTCTCACTAAAAACAACTAGTAACTAACTAATCTTATGTACACTAAAATTATCCATGGGTGTTTCCATTCATCCTATTCTCTTGTTTTAGAATAGATGTTTTCCTCTTACAAGAATCACAATTATATTATGTGATAATTACAACATGTAATTAATCACAAAGTCCTAGTTTGATCAATAATTACCAATATCTAATTTGATTAGACAAAAGAATAACCAAAATGATGCAAGTGAGTGTCAATAGCAAGAAAACCCATAAAGGCACAAAGTCTTTTGTTGCTTTCTATGATGATTTAGAAAGAAAAATAATGGTATGCATTACAAACCAAAGTCTCCAATATATGCCACCAAAAGAACAACTAAACACAGATAACAACTCATAGTCTAAATTTAGAAAACCTAAAACATACTTCAAAAATAGAGTGAAAACAATGGAAATCTTACATACCTGAAAATGTAAGATGAGCAAAATATTCGATCAAATCCTTGTGAAGACAAAGCATGAATTAGGAAAAGAGCAAGTCAAGAAAAACAAGGCACAGATTAGTAGAGAAACGAAAAAAAAGAATGGTGAAAATAAGGGTTAAAATAGATTTAAAACAAATTAAAAATGCATTTTAAAGCATATTAATTACCATACATGTGGGACTAGGAGTGTAGTTAAGACAAAATTCCTCGTAACTACATCCTAAGATGTAGTTGCTTCAAACATGTAATGTTGCTAAATTTTAGCGGCATTGCATGTGTTGAAAAAATACTAACACTTGAAAATAAGCTTTTTGCAAATTTTGAAAAGACAAAAAGGTGATCCATGATCCATTCTAAATGAATTTTTGAGGGTTCAGATTACGCATGAGGGTAACTAAAATTTTCCTCAGTTTTTGTGCTTAGAGGATGTGGGATACGAAACATACAAGTTTCATAAGGGTTATCCCACAAATTGAGTGTGTTGAATTTGAGGATAACAACTAGCTCTAGTTGGGGAGATTCCTTCAATCATCCTTTGAAATGATCAAAGGGATAAGAATCCCAAAAATCTAAGTGCCTTCATCCATCCATTGGGCTATAGGGTCAAGCGACAAAAAGACACAAAAAGACAAAATAAAGACACAATACTACAAATATTTTACAAACTTATCTAATGCTTCATTGAGTGAAATGTTTAGACGTTATCCACAATGAGGCAACAAAAATGGTGTTACATCTTGGTATGCTAGAAGAAAACTGTTCTCACTACAAAGTTGGTGAATTGTGAAAGGGCCTCTCCACAAGGACTCAAACTTTCCATGCATTCCCTTTGGTTCTCTTCTTTTATCCCACAATAGAACTTGATCTCCAATTTGGAAATCACAAGATTTTGCTTTTTTTTCAAAAAGCCTCTTGACTTGGCTCTGGTGCTCAACAATGTGATCCACCACCTTTGTGCATTGTTCCTCCAATTCAGTAAGGAACATGCCACGTTTATGAACAAAGTTGTCAAAAGTCTCATCTTCAATGGCCTTAGCCAATTTTAAAGTAGACAATTCTAGTGTGATAGGTATTTTAACATTCAAATCGTACAAGAGCTGAAATGGAGACATGCTAATTGCCCGTTTAGGGTTAATGCGATCTACCCACAATGCATCATATAATTCTTTGTGCCAAGACCTCTAATTTTCATCCACCAAATTCCTGATCATGGTAGCTAGTTTCTTGGTGCTCGATTTAGCTTGACCATTCCCTTGAGGGTAATAGTCAGAAGAGTGAGCAAGAGTGATCCCATACTCAAAATAGAACTCCATTATTTCATTGGATGTGAAAGAAGTAGCATTGTCTGCTACAATCTTGTTTGGAACACCAAACCTTGAAATGATATTCTCCTTGAAAAAGTTACATACCACTTCCGAAGTAGCATGCTTGACTGGAATGGCTTCCACCCACTTAGTGAAATAGTGAGTAGTTGTGAGAACATAGCTATGTCCTGCACTTCATGGTGGGTTTACCATGCCAAGGAAATTGATACCCCATTGTTGAAAGGGTTCTTCAATTACCACTGGATTAAGTGGTAAAACTTCCAATTTGCATTTCCCCATAAACTGCTGACACAATTCACACCTACACACCTAGTTGTACACATCTTGAAAGAGTGGGCTAGTAGTATTTTTCTCTCAAAATCTTGTGAGCAGTGACTACTGCTGAAAAGTGTCCTCTGCATGCCAAATTGTGAAATGATTCCAACAACTTGACTTGTGCTTTTTCTACAAAAGGTAGAAAGATTCCATCAATACTCCTCTTATACAAACCATTGTCCTAAAGAGAAAAGTTTGTGGCCTTGAGATTTATTATCCTATTTATTTGTATGAAAAGTGCTCGGTACTTCTCCATAGGTAAGGAAA
Source organism: Sequoia sempervirens (assembly GCA_007258455.2). Classification (NCBI taxonomy): domain Eukaryota; kingdom Viridiplantae; phylum Streptophyta; class Pinopsida; order Cupressales; family Cupressaceae; genus Sequoia; species Sequoia sempervirens. The sequence goes on from VDFB02285376.1 coordinate 91,048, forward strand.
TATGCAATATTAGAGTACCATTCATCAGTCATGCTTACAAACAAGACTATGGGAACATCTTTAGTATTTACTTTCTCATCCTCAGATATTTCTTCTAGTTTGTTGTCAACAATCAACTAACACAAACCATTCCCACAAACTAACTTACCAGGCTTAATTTCCATGTCATATTCTTGATTTTGGTTTAATCTTTCCTCTTTTAGTTCCAAATTCCTGTTGAGTCAAGATAGACTTGACCATTGAATCTGGTATCAATGCGACAACATTGGAAACATTGATAACATTGAAAACATTGAAAATATTGATAACATTGAAAATGAAACATTTGAACCTTATGTATCACCAAATTACATGATAACACAAGAACTTTGTGAGGAAGAAATTCAAATTTCAAATCCAACACATTCAAGAACCCAAAATGGTTTCTTGAAATAGATGAGAACATAATAAATAAACTTGATGGAAAAAGGTCATCACGAATGGTTCAGTTGTGGGCTACCAAATGTTCATTCAATAATTTTCCAATAGGACATTAACTGAACAATGTCAATTTTTTTTATAATTGCTAAATTCTAACAAAATGAGACCATTATTAAAGAAATTGAAGATTCATGTGACCAAAAAGTCAAAAAAAAAAAAAACTATTAAAAAGCATTTTAATGCTCTAAATTCTATTGGAAAGACAAGTTAGGAAAAAGATAAGAGAGCTTCTCATAGAGTAATCACAACCTCATTAGTAAACCATCATTTAAGAAAGGTTCATTTAATGAGGAAAACTTGTATTGATTTAAACCTAAGTCATAAAACATTGTCTAGAGCACTCTCAAGAAGAGGAAGACTCGATAGTCCTCTTCAAAATGATACATGGGATTTTAGTGAGAGGATTCCACGTGTTGATAAGAAGCTAATAGATAACATAAAGAATGAAATTTAACAATTCTGACACTCTCAATCTAGAGTGTCACCGAATGCAAAGGATGTTTTAAAGTTAAAAATTGGCAATCGAGATCGCACACCGTATCCTAAAAATTTCTTGGAATATAGCCAATAAATATTATACAATTTTTTTTGTGAAACACATCCAAATTTGGAAATCTCACAAAGGGATTTTGGACCTTGTAAGCCATTTTATTGTGTACCTATTAATATTCATAATACACGTTGTAAATACTATGTAGAGTTTTCAATGTATCATGAACTATTATGCTATATTCATTCTACTATGCATAAGTTAATGAAATGTTGCAAGAGTGCCATGAAATGAAAGTTCCAAAGTCATCTAGGGACTTGTTATATTTATTTTTATGTGTTGGAGGTGATGGTTTTTTTTTATGGAAATGATTTTTTAAATGAAATGTGCTTGCAATGTGGTGGTTTATCAAAGTTTGTTACATGTTTTTGTGAGGGTAGCGAACATGATTTTGCTAATAAAATTGTTGAGAAAAAATATTTGAGATAGTGAAACATAGTTTGAAGAGTGGAGGTGAAGATTCTAGATGTGAGTTGGTTACAAGAGAAGTAAATATTACTGATTTTATTTTTGATTTTAAGAAAAATATTTTCTACAATTATGCAAGGAATAGCCATGGTCAAATTGCTATTTTTTTCCACATAACATATAGACATGCCCATGACAGTACAAAATATGATAGGAAGATAATTAGGGAGTACCATCTTTATATGAGTGATGATAGATATCTTTTTGTCTGAGTTTGTGCTACATTGTTTTGAAAACTCTTTTTAGTTCTTGTAGGAAAAAGGTATTGTAATGGGTCAACATCTCATTTGGTTAGATAATTGCACAAGGTAATTCAAGAATTCTCGTATGTTTAATTAGTTGAGAAGAATGTATGTACAAAGGGGTGTACCACATATTTGGATTTTTTTGAAGTTTTCCATGGAAAAGGCAAGCATGATGGCGCAGGTGCATTATGAAGAGAGCTCTGGTTACGGAAAAAATGAAGATTAGAGGTGGTGCAACATTTAGTGATGCACATTCTATTGTTGATTGGTGTAGTTATGCATTGTCATGAGGAGGGTCACTTGATTAGGAAGTGTGTAGGTTCTTTTGGTTGGTTGAAGAGGGCACAGTGGGAGACAAATTGGAATGTCAAACAATCAAATAATCTTCAAAAATGCATTCATTTTGAAGCTCAGATGCAAGTGCATGGACCATATGGACATGAGATTTGGATTATTTTTGTCAGAATTATATTTAGTGTGATTGGGATCAATGCGAGTCAAGTAAGTGGGTAGATACATGGATTTCATAGTATCTAAACCCTTTATCTGTAGCATAATCCTCTTTAGAAGATGAAATGGAAAGTTCACTTGATTATGACCATATTTCAGATCTTGTACAACCAAGACATGTCTATGGAGTTTTTGCACCATAGGGGAATGAAGAGGGATCAAAATATTGATTGGAACGATGTGTATAGGGAAAGAAGAAGCTAACACAATTAATGGAAAGTGATGATGGGTTTATGTATCCTACAAGTTCATTTGTTGTTTCCAGAACTTGGTTGTGAATGTATATGATTAGAAAGAATGACATACCTACATTTGAAGACTATGAGAAACAAAAACAATTCTCATGTATTTGCACCTTGTTATTGAAACAAATGTTAAGTTATTAAGACATCATGCCAAACCAAGAACAAAGGAACTATGGACAGTCAGTAGTGTTGATCATGAAGCAATACTGGATACTCTGAAGGTAAGAGATGACCCTTCAGACACACTTTAGTAGCAAATATTTTTTTGTATGGGATAGGTATGATATTATTCATCTTATTTAGATTCATGTTATTTCTATGGGTTGGAATAAAAGTACATTAAAAGTTTCCATAAAAAATAACGGGTATGTAAAAAAGAAGGATTTATGGAGAACAAAGGTATATTCTGAAGCGATTCAAATCAAAACAACCACATTAGTTCATGTAGATCAATATATTTTCAAGGTACATTTGGTTTGAGAGAATGTCTAGTTCAAACATTGTAGTTCATGTTGCTTATGCTCAAGAATTTGTCTATATTTATATGTAGGTTCTTCTTTGACCCCATTTCTAATGAGTATTCTCACACTCTCTCAATTGCTAAATTTTGGAAGGTATTATTGTTTAACTTGTAGGGTGGGAGCTCTCATTCAACCTATTTCATTCAAGGAGGTTTACTATTGGCCAACATTGTTCATATTCATTGCTTTAAGGTGATTTTTTTTGTGTACACTTGCTCCAATCTCTCATTTTTGTTAAGTTTCTCCATTTTTTGTGTTTGGAATGAAATACAAATCCTCTCATAACTTCCAAAAATCTAACTTGTATTTACCCTATAATCCTTTCACTGCGTACCCCAGAATGATTAGGTGACTTGGGAAACAAAAAGAGACCTTCCCTAGTATTTACCTACCTACCTCAACGTGTCCATGCTATCCATTCATCAAAATTACTAAAATTTTAACATTTTTTTCTTTTTTTTTTCTCTTAAGTATTTTTAAAGTCAACCCCGAAAAAGAGAACCCTAGAAAAATTGGGTGACTTGAGAAAAGAAAGAGACCTTCCCTAGTATTTACCTATCTATCTCGACGTGTCCACACTGCCCAAAAGTCAAAAATACTAAAAACTAAACAATTTTGCAATTTTTGCTCTTCTGACACTTTCTAGACTACCTCAGATAAGTGCACTCTGGAATCACAGGGGGAATTGGGTAAAAAAAGGAGGCCTTTCCTAGCATTGGATTTTCCACCTTGACTTGTTGGTATAGTTGATTTCATTCCATTATGCACAAAACAAAAAATGCTTCTTTCCATTTTTGCACTTCCTTCTATTGACAATTTTTGCAAGAATGCATTTGAAACTGGAACACACAAATGGTGTTGAGTTTACCCAAACCAAGAGAGGTTGGTTTGAAGGGATTCAATATCCACTTGTAGGTCTAGACAAAGCATTCCTACATGCCATGAGCTCTCGCAACGACTTCATCAAAGTTTGACAATTTTCGTCTCTTAGGGCTCTTAAGAGACTACCCTAGAAAGAGCACCCTAAAATATTCAAGTGATTTGGGAAATGAATTCAAAACTTCCCTAGTATTTAAATTCCTATCTTGCAATGTCCATTCTACCCATTCATCAAAATTAAGTTAATTTTTCTACAAATTTAACATTTTTGCTCTTAAGGCTCTTTAGAGACTACCCTATAAAGCACACCACAAAACGATCGGGTGACTTGGGAAACAAAAATAGACCTTGCCTAGTATTTACCTGCCTACCTCAACATGTCCAAACTACCCATTCATCAAAATTACTAAAAAAAAATATTTTTTGCATATTTTGTTCTTAAGGATTTTTAGAGCCAACCCCAGAAAGAATACCCGAGAATGATAAGATGAATTGGGAAACAAAAAGAGACCTTCCCTAATATTTAACTAACTACATCAATGTTTCCACACTTCTGATTTGTCAAAAATACTAAAAACTTAACAATTTTGCATTTTTTACTCTTACGAAACTTTCTAGACTACATCAAATTACTGCACTTTGGCATCACGGGGGACTTGTGTGAAAAAAATGAGAAATTTTGTAGAATTGGACTACAGACCTTGATGTGTTGGTATATTTGGTTTCACTCCATTATGCACAAAACAAAAAAAATTGCTTCTTTTCATTTTTGCATTACTTTCCATTGGTAAATTTTGCAAGAATGCATTTGACACTAGAACACACAAATGGTGTTAAGTTGACCCAAACCAAGAGAGGTTAGTTTGAAGGGATTAAATATCCACCTGTAGGTCTATACAAAGAATTCTTGCATGCCATGAGCTCACACAACTTTTTCAAAGTTTGAATTTTTGGCTTAGGGATCTCAAGAGACTACCCCAAAAAGAGCACTCCAAAATATTTGGGTGAATTAGGAAATGAATTCAGACCTTACCTAGTATTTAACTACCTACCTCAATGTTTCCATGCTACCCATTCATCAAAATTACTATTTTTTTTTTATAATTTTAGCATTTTTTGCTCTTAAGGCTCTTTAGAGACTACCTCAGAAAGTGCACCACAAAATGAGTAGACAATAACAAAAACCCAAAAATATTTTTATGCGAAGAACAAAACTTAGAAATTTTTTTTTGATCTAGCAAAGCAGAAGATGAGAAAATGAATTTATTTTGACCTTCAACTTGTAGAAAATGATGCATGATGCTTTTTGGACAACAATTTTCTTTAGATCTACTCAAGATATGCAAAATCTAAAAGATACCCAGGTGAGATTTCAACCCTGACTAAAAAAACCAAAAATCATTTTTCTCACAAATGAGTGGAAGCTAGAATTATAAAGTAAAAATGAAATGACTCCAATGAAAACTGACTTTCTTCAAACCCCCTCTTGCAACTATGTCAAATGATCTCCAATTTGGATGAAACAAAAGCTAAATTTGACTTTCTCAAGCCTTCTAAAAAATGCTACTACTATAGCCAAACATGCTATAATCATCTTCATCTCACAAAACACATGCAAAATAAAGAGGTTATTAAGTCTTTGTAAATCCTTTCTAATTCTCGAGATCGTTGAAGAATGCAAGAGAAGAGCATACAAGAATTTACAAGATTTTTACAAGAAACTCAATCTCTCAATCAATAATCAAAGAACTTAGATTTCTCAAAACAAAAGATCTGATACCATGTTAGAAATATGAAATAGATTGAATAACCTAAGGAACTTTTTAAGAGAAAATCAAAGTTACATAAATTGGAAAAACATAAGAATGCAAACTAGGACTCTGAGAGATTATGCAATGTTGATGTGAAAAATTGCATTAAGAGATTCCAAGCTAAAAAGATACAATGAAAATATGCATGAATGGATGAAAATACAAGCTAGGTAGTGAGTTTATATAGAACTTAGGAGAGGAGGTAGGTGGAAAATCCAACCAATAGGAATCAACCACAAAAAGTGGAGATGGACCACCAAAAGTGGAAAGTGGTTCCACCCTTTAAGGAAGGGGACTCTGCATATTTACCTCCTAGTAATAAACTCACTTTATTATCCTAATCAAGCTTAATTAAGTGTAGGAAAAACCTAGGACTAAGGGAAAATAAATTAACCCATTAGAAAAGTACAAAACCTACACCAACAAATCTTTCATCTACTTCTCTTTTTTTGTCCTTTGAATCAACTTGGCTGTGAAAACTTGAAATTTGTGTTCATATCATCTATATGTGTCGAAGGGACAAGATCTACCTTAGTGATATATTAAAATCACTTTCATTAGCTTTGTCCATTTTTTTTCTAAAATTGGTTAGGCCACTTCAATGCACATATTATCAAAAGAAGAATCGACTATTAACCTTGATATAACTTTGGTCTTCCTTGCCTTGGCATATCTCTAAATTAGGTTGTAAACTGTATCAAACTCCAAAATTACCAGCTGAGTGGTACTCCTTTTTTTTTCTAAGCTCTGTCGTAACCATGAAGCAACAAGAGTCAATGAAGAACATGGGACAATTGTAGCTAAAAAATCAAATGATGTAGGTGGATTAGAGACAAGTGGGTGTAAGGAATCTAAGGTAGTGGAACAACTTCCTACACTAATCTTGAGAGGAGAATAATGCAAAAATTTTATGGATCTTTACCAATTACAAAAACTTAAACAAAAATAGACATAAATATCATGCATACCACAACATAGTAATTTACACGGGGAAAACTATTTCAGGTCCCACACTCCAAAAGCCACTCAATATATTGTTCAAAAATCACCAAGATTAGAATATACTTATAGAGCAAGCTTCTCACAAGAGTATCACCAACTAGAGATCTAGAGGTAACATGACTGCTATCAGGATCTCAAAATACATCAAAATACATAGCCGTAATACAATTCCCTCATAAAATAGGGTTGCCTTCTAGGGAAAGTCAAGCTAATAAAATATTAGTCATCAGATATGAAACATAATGATGAATGGTCTAGATTTACAATAATAAAATATAAATAATTCCTTTTGGGAATGCTTCTGCCAAGCCCCCATTAGGGTGTGCTGCCCCTGGACCCCAGTCGGGGGGATGATCCCCCCAGACCCCTTGCGGGGGGAGACCCCCTGCACCCCCTATCGTCATCGTATGAACAATAACTTATGTAATTGCAAGGTTGAGACACATTTACTCAATAGTGGGAAAGAAATATCTTTCAGAATTGCATTGAGAGTTAGCAAAGATGAAGGCTTTGTAATAGGAGGAGAATTCATCATGAAGCAAACAACTATGATTTGATCCATGCCGCTAAGATAAGCTTGAGGATCCATAGACTCTTTCTCTTTGGTTTATTCTTGTATAGGTTTTAATTTCTTCTCCTTTGGATTTGATCTTTTCTTTTTAATTTTTGGATCATCACTACATATGCTTCTGATATTGATCTTTATAGATAGGTCATCATCATCACCACCCCATTACATGATTTTTTAAGAAATAGAGATTATAGTAGAACCTTGGGAAAGGGAAGAAGAGGAGGAACAACCTTCTTGTTTGCCACTTTTTCTCTTTGATGAATCATTTTTCCTTGAAGGTATCATAGCTGCAGCTTTGACGACTTTATTCTTAATCCAATATTTTGATCTCTTGAGAATGTGAGCCATTATGCCACTGGAATGCATCTGACTTCTTTCGCCCAAACAATAGGTGGTAATAGTTGTACCTAAATATTTTCAAAATATATGAGATCAATCTAATCTGTTCCATAATCTTCAATCCCTTCTACATCCCAACCAAGCTCAAGATATTTAATCTGCTTCAAAGTTAACCTCATCCAATCTCTCTTGCAAACTTTATAATCATCTTTACAGTCTTCTCAAAAATTTTCAATTTTAGGGAAATGATAAAGACATGGACTAAAATCCAAGTTATTTTGACAAAGTTTTTACCTCCCGGACAGACCAGTGCTTCACCTCTGTGAGCATCACCTAGATGCAATGAGTGCTAAGTGGACCATTCGATATCATGAGAGATGGGTTCTTGTTGAACCACTACTCATGAAACATGGGTCAATGAGTTTGACTCAAAACTACACGGTTGAATCCTGATAGCAATATCATAATTTGACACGCTGTGGAAAAATACCTCCTACTTATCAATTGATGAGCTAAAGGGGCTCTATTATGAATGGTTCATAAGGCACAACACTTGCTAAAGGTTTTGCAAATGGGGTAACAACTCAAGCGGGCTTAACCTTGGAGAAAACTCCGGTTAAGCAGCTTGAGCCATACTGGATGGGTGACCTCCCGGGACCATGCTTCACCTCTGTGAGCATCACCTAGATGCAATGAGTGCTAAGTGGACCATTCGATATCATGAGAGATGGGTTCTTGTTGAACCACTACTCATGAAACATGGGTCAATGAGTTTGACTCGAAACTACACGGTTGAATCCTGATAGCAATATCATAATTTGACACGCTGTGGAAAAATACCTCCTACTTATCAATTGATGAGCTAAAGGGGCTCTATTATGAATGGTTCATAAGGCACAACACTTGCTGAAGGTTTTGCAAATGGGGTAACAACTCAAGCGGGCTTAACCTTGGAGAAAACTCCCTGGTTAAGCGCGCTTGGAGTAGGGATGGGTGACCTCCCGGGACGGACCAGTGCTTCACCTCTGTGAGCATCACCTAGATGCAATGAGTGCTAAGTGGACCATTCGATATCATGAGAGATGGGTTCTTGTTGAACCACTACTCATGAAACATGGGTCAATGAGTTTGACTCAAAACTACATGATTGAATCCTGATAGCAATATCATAAAGTTTTTACTATCAAATGAGACCCTCATGGTGTGAAAGTACATTTTTAACATTGCCAATGATCGTTCAATATCTTGAACATCATAAGAAGATTTACATTTATAATGACCTAGGCCAATAGGAAATAAAATTCCCACTTTTCTCATTTCTCTGCACCTTTTAAATTTACCATTCCAATTTTCTTGTAGAGCTAAATCAAGATGAGCTTATCATCAACATACCTGGGCATCTTGTATAGATATTTGTCATACCCTCCTACCCGAATGTATGTGAACTTTGGGAAATAAATGTAATATCTACCATATTCCTTAATAAAAATAACTTTTTTTGATGAAATTTTGAGTCCTATATTTTCTTGAAGTGTCCTGATTGTCAGCATAATGAATGCATCATTCAATCTCCTAAAATGTACATAACTTTGATCCAAATAGAGATACGTATAATAGTTATAAATTTGAGTGGTTCTATCATATATACCCTTAGTTTTGATACTCAACCATTTCTTCATACTGGTGATTGCATACAAATATTAATTCTCTTTCAACCAAGTCAATTGATTATGAAGATTATCACTAATAATACCTCCCCAATTGATAACTTGGTTTACTGCACATATGATAATTATAAAAATGAACATCTATTTTTTGAACTCTTTTTAATCATCATTTCCCATCAACAAGTGAAGAAAAATAATCATATTTGAAAGCTCGTCAATGAAGGTTGACCTTTGTAGAACCTTTGGAAACTGGGATTTTCCTCCCTTTGGTACCTATAACCAATTCCTTGCTATGGCATTAAGACATTCATCCTTCTTCTTAGCAAAGTGTGCTTCTACAATTCCTTTGTCTATATTTTCAAACTAGTCTCTAAGAGGCAACTTGAGATCATTCCCGATCAAAACACTATCCAACTTAACCACTAGCTTCTCATCAATAGTCTTAAGCTCACCAATTTCTAGCTTGTAACCTTTCATACATTCCAAAACCAAGTTCAAACATTGAGTTGATATTGGAAAGCCAACAGTGTGAGCCAATCCACTCTCAAATACCCTCTAAAGTAGTGGTGATCTCTTCCCTTCTTCCATGGATTTCTAGAAATCCTGTAGGCTAATATGACCAAGCTTCGTATCTGTGATCTTAGGAAGTGTGCTTTCTAACACTGACATGAAATTGTACCCTTGATATTTGTACTTCATTATTATGAATTGGGATGACACCAATTGATCAATTTATCTTCAAATAACCTTTATCTCTGTGAACACCATGCAATCATTTCATTCATGACCGTGGCAACAAAAAAAGTATCCCTTCTACTTTTCCCTTGCTTGTTTGGGCCCTACTTGTAAGCTAGGCTTAATGGTGCCTTGATTTAGAGTTATAATGTGTTTGACACATTCACATTAGGTCTTGGGCCCTTGTGAACTAATGAAGATAAATGGTACCTTGTTAAAGTGTTTTGAAGTGTTCTAACACACTTTCACACTTTTCTAAGGTTTTATTAATTAACTAAACTTAATAAACCTAATAAACCTTAATCATGCCTTATTTGGAGTGTTGTAACACACTTTAACACTTTCCTAGGGTTTTATTAAATAATTTGACTTCTTTTTTCTTTAATTGGCCTTATTTTGCATCCACAAGCCCCTTTTAATGCATCTTTTCAAGGATAATCTCGACACAAATCAACATCCAATCATAATTCACATATTTCAAGTTGAATGGCCCAGATTTAGTAATCTGGGACTCATTCACCACTTTGGGCAAATAAGTCCCACCTAGGTTTTTAGGTCTCAAACCTGGTTTCACACCTTTCTAAGCATTTTTGAAAATGGTCCCATAAATTATGCCTAATGGGACTCATTCGCCACCTTGGGTGAATGAGTCTCGTGTGGCCCAAAATAAAAATAATTCAAAATTTTAGTGGGATTTTATCCTCCTAGATATGATGTCGGCTTGTAATGTTGTAATTTTGAGAATTCTTGTATAATTAAGTATAAATACAAGGTTCTTTCACTCAATTTACACCTAGCAAGTTGAATGAGTGTTCCTTATAGAAAATTTGAGTTCACAAGAGCATTCAAGTGTCTTTAAGAGTAGATTATCAAGCATTCTAGAGCATTATTCAAGCATTAAGCATCATGTCAAAGTGTTCATGCATCATGTTTGTTTTTGAACTAATAATTGTGATGTAGGGTTTTGTGATTCAAGCTAGCATTTCATTCAGGATCTATCACCTTCAAGCAAGAGTCAAGATCTACATCCATTGAAGCCATTTCATAGATGTTTGTAGTACTTCATTGCTAGGGTTTGGTGAGTTGCAACATCATATTTTGTTCATTCATCATTCTCCATTCCTATTTCATTCTATTTCAAGGTTTGATTACCAAAACGTGGTGTGACCAAGGAAAACCCCTATCCACTAACAAAACAACATTTTCCCCTCTCTTTTGTGTGTCTTTTAGGTTTAGGTTGAAGATACATTAAAGAGAAGGATTGGAGAAAGTTGTCAAAGTTCCTAAAGTCGTCAAAGTTGTCATCAAGCATTGGAGAACATTATAGAACACCTATAGGTTGGTTTACAAAGATTTAGATCCAAAAATCAATTGGGAAGCACAAAGTAGACTTTGAAGACTAGATTCAAATCTTGAAGTTTCAAAAATCCCTAACTAGACTGATTCACCACTTCTAGCGAATGAGTCCCAGTTTTGGTCAAAATTCAATTTTTTGCAGATTTAGATACCCATTTGCCAGATTCCTGTTCCCACACAGAAACCTAGATTTTGGATTGATTCGCTTAGCTTGGCGAATGAGTCCTACTCAATATTAAAGTTAGAATTTGTAGCATTTCATACTTCCTTCTAGTCATCTTTAGATATCTAGGTGCACACATTTCATCTCACAACTTGTTATTTTATTTTATTTGCATTTCTAGGTTATTTAGTTAAAGTTTACATTGAATTAGGGTTTAGTATTACATCGTGCATTGCATTTTTATTTCCAAGTCTTAACTTGGTGGTGAACCCCTCATTAGTTTACAATCAACCCTTAGGACATCCCTATTGCAAGATTTCTTTCTCCTTTGCATTGAGATCTCTAGGGTTATCCTTGCATGAACTAATTGGATAGAGGGTGTGCTCTATGTCCTAAGCCATACGATAGCATCCAACCCAATTTTCAATACGATAGCATCCAACCCAATTTTCAAAGGTTTACATTTTGGTAAATGTACATTTAGGACATCATAATTCTGATTTGGAGTGCATCATCATCCTAGATCTTACTTGCATTAACATTGCATTAGGATTTTCATTAGTTAATTGGAATTCTAGGGTTTTCAAATTTTGCATTAGTGAAAGTGCATATAGCTTGCATTTTTTCATCTCATTTCATTGAAAATCATACAAAATATGCATTTTCACTTAGGATTCAGATCATGCAACATAAAAAGCATAAAAAACAATTGAAAAGTTATGAAAATTTTGAAAAAATCCCTACTAGGACTCATTCACCACCTTGGGTGAATCAGTCTCAGTGTAGATTCTACATTGCATTTTTTGGAATTTAAAGCACTATTTCTAAGCTTATGTTTGTTGTTCATAGCTTTCTTTTTCAATTTATAATTTTTTTGTTATAATCATTTCATTATTCTTAGCTTATATTGTAGTTGCATCCATTTGGCATTTGGAATCCCTTGCATGAGTTTTTGGTGTCCTATTGCTAATACTGTAGTGAGATGAAGTTCGAGACTCATTTCATCATGTGATAGCACAATCGTCGTGGATCTTTGGTTTTCTAGCTCTTTCACTCCTAGTATTGACACTAGTACACTAGGTATGGACTATACCATTAACAAATTTTTACCTTCAAGTAGTGTGACGCATGTTGAAACAATGGTTGCTAGTGTCCTACAAGAAAAAATAATTCAAATCCATGAAGACTTAGCAAACCTACAACATCAAGTGCAAAATGAAAATTTTTCAATTACTTCCATCCCTACTATAGATAGCATTCATCGCATGCTTGAAAGTGAAGATGGACTTGACCTTGTGAAAAATATAGTTCAAATCTTTGGAAAACACCTTACCTCAACCACTAGTTTCCCTTTACCTACAAGCAATGTCACAAGCCAAGGAGGAACTCAAATTCCTCCCCCCACAATAATTGCCTCTATTCCAATCTATACAAACCCTCAAATCAGAACAACAATGCAACCAACTAGTAATGTGATTCCTTCCTTGGGTATTTCCGCTAGCATCCCTAGTACCTTTGTGGCATCACACACCATATCTCCTACCTATAAGCATTCGATTCACTTTCCCCTCCAACACATACAACCCCTCACCTTTTTTACCTACATCTCATAATACAAGCAATGACCCTCTCATAAATCAACTTTTGCAAACTGTTTCATCCCTTCAAAAGAAAGTTTCCACCATCAACCAAAATAAAAATGTCCCACCTATATATTATGTCAAAAGTAGTCCATTTTCCTTGGAGATATTGCGAACAATGATGCCACAAGGTTTAGAGGTGCCTAGGTTCGAGAAATATGGAGAAAAGGGAGATCCTTCTTTAACCATGTTAATACTTATACTGCCTTATGTAGTGACTTTGTCCTTGATGATAAACTCTTGACTAAGCTTTTCCCTAGGACCTTGAAGGATATTGCCTTGGAATGGTTTTCTTCACTACCGAACAACTCAATTCGTTCATTCAATGAACTTGTTGAGGCATTTTTTAACCATTTCCAAGTGCATATGACTCCTAAGATGACCTAGGATGATTTGATGAGATGCAAGAAAAAAGAAGAAGAAATGATAATTGAATTTATCTCACGTTATCAATCAATTTATTCCCAAATTGATGTCAAGGTTTTTGATCCTCACCTTCAAAAGATGTTTATAGAAAATTTGCAAAGTAAGATACAAGACAAGCTTACCATGATGAAATTTCCCTCCTTTATGCACTTGTGTACTGCCCTCCGTGATTATCAAAATCCGGTTAGTATTCAAGATACAAAATCCACTTCTAGCCATATTGAGAAGTTTGAGCTCATAAACCAAAAAAAATCTCAACCTTTTAGAAAATAGAACAAAGGTTTCCTTTAATTTAATTCCCCTCAACAAAAAACTCAGAATGTCAATAACCAAGTAGCTGTTATTAAAGCCGTGATACCCTTTAGCTATGGGGACTCCCAAAGACAATTTAGTCCCTTACCCAATACCCTTCATAACACAATGACACAACTCTTAGAGCAAAAGATGATTACCTTGCCTCCCGTTAAACAACTTGATCCTAATAAACCATTACCCGCAAGTTATAGACCAAATTGTTATTGCCATTATCATCGACAAAATGGACATGACATGGAACATTGTAAGTGTCTTAAACATATTGTGTAAGACCTCATTGATTCTGGTCATCTATCCGTTGGAGGTGCTAGTGATCAAGGAAAAAAATCCGTTGCCCCTCCTAACCAAAACTTTCAAATTTTTACCAACCCTTTGCCTAACCATAACATTTCATTTGTCAAAGCTAGTGAAACTACAAAGAATGATGTGATGAGTGTTGATAAGAATGATGATAATAATGATACTGTTCAACATGATTCTATAGATAATGATCCTATGGATGACATGGTAGGATTGATAGATGTTATTCCTCGTAAGGGTTGAACTAAAAATACTCTTGACATTGCTTTCTTCTCTAAAGATATACTTAAACATGCACCCAATGGTCCTCTTTACATAGCCAACCGAATCTATGACAAGCCCACTAATGGGATACTAATAGATCTTGTCTATGGAGAGAATGTGATCACTGATGAATTCTTACTTTTGCATGAGATCTATCAAGATACATATGATAAATCGAAAGCATGGATCAAGACACATAATGGTTTCTCTTTCCCTACGATGGGATCAATCACCCTTCCTTTACAAATAGGACCAAAAACATTAGATATCTCATTCTCTATCATCTTGCAATCAAACCAATTTCATGTGAAACTAGGCTATCCATGGCTTCACTCCATGAATGTTGTCCCTTTTGTTGTGCATAAATTCTTAAAGTTTCCCTTTGACAATGAAATTTTCACTGTCCATCATAGTGGCTTTAACCCATTGTCCTCCAAAGAAAAAAATTCCTTAGATTTCTTTTGGACCGAGCCTATAGAACCTATAAAACAATAAGAAGACTTCTTTTTCATGTCCTATCAAAAGTTCAAGGAAAATAAAATAGCATAATTATCCCTCCGAAACATGTCTCCATCCACAAATGAGCCTACCATCCTAGACAAAACCATGATTGAACCTAAATAAATTCCAAACAACCAAGACCAACGTAAGACCGAACCTTCACCTACCTCGTACAAACGACCAAGAGACAATGAAAACAATCTCTTCATGCCTCCTAGAATAAAACAAGTTTATAAAGTCAAAGAGAAAGTGGTTGAACAACCTCCGATGGTTCCTTTCATTCCTCCCCTTAGGGAAGAAAAGAAACCTATGGTTGATCAATCCACTCCTACACAAATGCAACTTGGAAATATAACTAAAAGAAACAAAGGTGCCAAAGAGCATAGGTGTAGATGTTGTGCCCTTGCTCGCAGGTTACACGAGGAAATAAAAAAAGAAAATCAAAATCCAAACTTGAAAAAAGTAATTCATGATGACTCTACCCTCGCCCTAAAACAAAACAATCCAATACAACAACCACAACAAGAGATGAACCCTTCTTTAGAAATTACCATTCAACCTCCTATTGTGATTAATTTAGATGATGATGAGGAAGTTGCTAAAATTGACAAAGAGGTGCATAATGAATTGAATACATTGTTTTCCTCTTCTATGAGCTTAAATGATAATTCTCCCAAGAAGAGTGTTGAACTTGGTAATAACCCTAGTTCGACACTTGCTATTGTCCCTCTGGCTAGTTGCCCACCTTTGGTATACAATGGACATGATTGGGATGCAGATGACCTGCTTTAGGTTGACTTGCATGTGCCTTACTAGTCTTTTGCATCATTTCATTTTTATGATTGCATGTGCGTAATGTGATCCCCTGTAATGTTCTGTCTGATGTATCTCTCTCTCTTTGTGACATTCCTCTATTTGTACCTTCATTCCTCTATATGTGACAAACCTTTTATCTTTTTTCCTTTTACCTTTTTCATTTGTCTTGTATTTTCCTTTTGGGGAAGACATTCATGGCTCTTCCATGTTGACCCAAAATATTTTCCTTACTTTATTTCTTTTCTTGGTCTTGTGTTTTCATTTTGGGGATGATGCAAGGCATCAAGACATTCATGTCTCTTCCATGTTGACCCAAAAGATTTTTCCTTTCCTTTATTTCTTTTCTTTGTCTTGTGTTTTCCTTTTGGAGATGACGCAAGGCATCGAGATATTCATGTCTCTTCCTTGTTGAACTGAAAGGTTTTTCTTTGTTTTTTTCTCTCTTTGCATCATTCTTCTAGTTTTATGAGTATTTGAGGAATGATGAAAGTTTTGAGCTCTATAAAAACATTGTAGTAAGAACATACTGACCCCAAATCCATAGATCCCTTGTGTGTTTGGATTCTTATTTTTGGGGGCAACCCAGACTCTCTTTTTGTTGCATGATGTAGCCTTACTTAAAAACATATGACTTGGCATAGGGATTCCTAAGTTAGCTCTCATGTCCTTTTTATTGTTATCATTTATCATTTGCTACTTTAAAGTAATTTCTCACAGTATGGTGTTTAGTAATTTCTTTAAAGTGGGGGCATACATTGATATTATTCT
Source organism: Sequoia sempervirens (assembly GCA_007258455.2). Lineage (NCBI taxonomy): Eukaryota > Viridiplantae > Streptophyta > Pinopsida > Cupressales > Cupressaceae > Sequoia > Sequoia sempervirens. Next base: position 107,620 of record VDFB02285376.1, read on the forward strand.
TTTGCATTTTTCTTTCTCATGGTTCATGGCGCAGTCTTCTTACTTTATACGATGTGTCTTTCACTTTGTGGATGAAATTGGGTGTGATGTCCTTTAGGAGTGTGATCTCTCTTAGCATATTACATTCCTCTTAGTGGTTTGATACGACACATTTCATCCCCTAAGTTGTGAATTTTCTATTCTTTGATTGGTCCTCTCTTGGAGACATTAGGAACAATGTTCCCTAAGTTAAGACCTCACATGAACTAAGCAAGAATCCTTTGAACATTATCTATATTTTGCATTTGAATTTTAAGTTATATGGCCACCTTGCATAACACAACTTGCATGCTTGTGGAGCCATCTTGTTTGTTCATGATCTCCAAGCATACAAAGTTTTGCTTGTCTCTTGAAGCTCAAAGTTCATTTTTGTGTGGCACCTTATTAAAGTTATCTAGAGGTATAACTTTGGTATGGTTTTGATGGGAATCCGAACAAGGGCATGAATTTCCCTTCTAAGCCACTTGCGCGTGTGTGTGAGTGCATATCGGTCGTGTGTGTATGTGTCTCACCTCTTGGATTTCTCACCCAGTGGACAACTAGAGTTTTGTTGCCTCAAAGTGAATATGCATTTTTTGGACAAACAACCTAGATATGATCCGCCCCTTTTCTTTTTCATTTTGTTTCATTTTCTTTATGTCTTTGACAGTGCATGCTTGTGCTTTGTTGATGCTCTTTATATCATTTTCATGTGTGTTATTTTGTGCCTATGTTGGTTTGCCTTGGGATCTTGATCCTAGGGTCTTGATCACCCCTCTTGATCGTTGTCATCCCTTATTACCGACATTGGTGCACTTGGACCCCTCTTGATGTGTGCTTGTCTACTTTAGTGTGAGTTTGATGCAAGTTCATCCTCTCACTAAAATGGGGTTGTATGTGGCAATGAAAAAGGTATCCCTTCTACTTTTCCCTTGCTTGTTTGGGCCCTCCTTGTAAGCTAGGCTTAATGGTGCCTTGATTTAGTGTTGTAATGTGTTTGACACATTCACATTAGGTCTTGGGCCCTTGTGAACTAATGAAGATAAATGGTACCTTGTTAAAGTGTTGTGAAATTTTGTAACACACTTTTACACTTTTATGAGGTTTTATTAATTAACTAAACCTAATAAACCTTAATCATTCCTTATTTTCATCCACAAGCCCCATTTAATGCATCTTTTTGAGGATAATCCCGACACAAATCAACATCCAATCATAATTCAGGTGCTTTCAGGCTGAATGGCCCAAATTTAATGATTTGGGACTCATTCGCCACCTTGGGCGAATGAGTCCCACCTAGGTTTTTGGGTCCCAAACTTGGTTTCACACATTTCTTAGCATTTTTGAAAATGGTCCCATAAATTATGCCTAATGGGACTCATTCACCACCTTGGGTGAATGAGTCCCATGTGGCCCAAAATCAAAATTAATTCAAAATTTTGGCAGAATTTTATCCTCCTAGATTTGATGCCAGCTTGTAATGTTGTAATTTTGAGAATTCTTGCATAATTAAGTATAAATACAACGTTCTTTCACTCATTTTACACCTAGCAAGTTGAATGAGCATTCCTTATAGAAAATTTCAGTTCACAAGAGTATTCAAGCATTCACAAGAGCATTCAAGTATCTTTTGTAGACACATAAAAATGACCTAGGCCTGCAAGCTCTATTTTACCACTTTCGTCCTAGCATAATTATGACATTTTAATTATGTCCTTGGTCCACTTTCCACTATTAATTAAATAATTCATGTCTTTTTATTCTTCATGATTATTAAATAAATAAATTATATTTATTTATTCAATACGTCACTAAGGGTCTATTGTCCTCTTACAATTAAATAAATTTCTTAATTTATTTAATTACCTTTACTCATTTATGCTTTCTCGATTATTAAATAAATGAATTTTATTTATTTATTTAATGTCACTAATTCCCATAATTAAATAAGTTTATTAATTTATTTAGTTATCAATCATAATCCTCTAAATTAAATAATTATCTTTAATTATTTAATTACCTAATTTAACATTTCTCTCATTTTAAATAAATAAATTATTTAAAATGACCTCACATTATTAACTATCACTTGTTTTAGTAAATTATAATCTATTATTGTCACACAAAATCCATATTTTGGATTAATTTAATTTAAAAATGACAATCTTCTTCCAAAAATCAAGTAATTGAGCAAATTACTTGATTTTCCAAATCTTCTTTTTAGTTCAGCCCTTATCTTATTGATTTTTTGAATCTTACAAATCAAGCAGGCTTTATCTTCTTGATTTTCAAAAATCTTTATCTTTTTAGCTAATTATCACATTTATTCTTGATCGCCGATTCAATTTTCTCAAATGACATCTTGACCACTCATTTAATGTTTTTTCCCTAACCTTAATTAGGGGTTGTCACACACAATCTTGACCTTTGATTTTAGGCTTCTGTTAGCTTTCAATCTCATTCATCTGCCCAAAATTGCATTTTGTATAAAATGTCAATTTTTCTCACATTTTAGGGACCACTTTGTTATTACAACACGTTTATGCTTAGATTTTACTCGCATACTTTACAGTTAGCTTATTTAATTTGATTACTTATTCATAGGCATTATAGTCATTTGTAGGCAAAGTCATTATTTGTCATTCAAATCCTTCAAAACTCGCATAAGGCATGGTCACAATCATTTTCTCACACAAATCTGAGGGCAACAATCATACGCTGCAAGCTATAAGGTGCTATAGAAATGAATCATGAAGGCTTCATGCATTATCTGGTATAATCATTTTTATTACTTGCTTTCATTGTATTTCATAGTTTCATTGCCCATTTTAATATTATTGATCTGATCTACTAACCCTTAGGAAAAATACCCATTGATACATTAGTGAACTTGACTCCTTTATTTTTTGTTTCTGTACAATTTTCTGTTTTCTATCATTTTTGTAGGTATAGGTATGGAACGATGCATTTGAGTTTTCTTGAGCCACATCTGTTGCGTTGCGACACATTCGAAAGCCAAAATGCCACAATTTCTTTGCTACACCGCAATCGCAGTGCAGAATGCCACATTTGATAGAATGAGCCGCATCTAAGCATTCAAACGACGCATCTGTTTTCCATCTTGCATCTTCTTGTCAAAACCAGAACGTAGGATCAATCTGCATTTGCTGCACAGAGCAATGCATTCACTCTGCTATGATGCATTTTCAGGTAGTAAATTTTCTTTTCATTTCTGCATTCATATTTTTACATTTCCTTTTTCTTTTGTTTTTGCATTCTAGTTTTCTTTCATTTTTTTGCCTAGTGTAGGTATTTTTGTGTTAATAATCTTTGTTTGTAGCATGTGGTGGTTACATTTCGAGGGTCCAAGACTATTTGATAAAACTCCTAACATGTGATTTTGCAGATTCGAGTGTCCAAGATTCATTCCAAAAACATTGTGCTTGTTCTTTTTAGAATAAAAAACATTTATTTTGGTGCATTTAAAATAAATATGCTGTCAATTTTGTCTGATTGTGTTTGAAGGTGGTAGGCGAATATGCTCTCACCCTGTGCCAAACTAGGTGATCAGAAAGTCAGACCCACCTTGTCCCTGTGTAACCTTGATGCAATAATCGAAGTGTCCTCTCCTGTTGCATAGTCATGCGATCCTGGGTGTAAGAGAAATGATTATTGCATCTAGAAATTGGGTCTGCCTTGGTGAGAAAAAGTACTCACCCCAAGGTGACTCAAACTGGAAATGGAGCTAAAGCAAAGCTACCCCTGACTGGTATATAAATGTGGATCTTAAGGGAAAACCTAAGATTACGAGTGCGGATGTGTCATACGGACCAAATAGTACTCCCCAAAACCCTGATGAGCTTAACCTCTTTAGGCTGGAGTGCCTCCTAATAAGAGATTAATCTTGTGCCCCATGTATGGCCACTCGAACGGGGGTCCAAAATTAAACACCATTGTTTAGTAGCCAAAAACCTTCTATTTGCTAGCGCATCACCGGTCGGTGTGAAGGCATCCACATCTTCATAGTTTGTAGTAGAGGTGATCAATTTTCCATGGGTTGGAAGCTTGGTTGGTAGGAGAAGAGAGTGCACTGTAAGGGGAGCCCGTGCAACCAAGCTTCTGAATTCACATGCTACTAATATGCAACTAGGGAAACCCATGTGGGATCTAGCGGATATTGTCCTGGCTTAACCATAGGATTGTACTTATTCTCTTTTGTGTTTGGTTACTTTCAAAATATCGTGCTTGTCAAGTGCTTGATGATACTAAAACGAAACAAAAAACATTCAAACATCTGGAAACAAATAGTCAAACTTTAAACAATTCAGGTTTTTGACCAAAACATCAAAAAAATTGACTTTTTACATTTTGCACCGTATCTCTTAAACCACAATCACTCTGTCGCACCGCATTTGATAGTCTTTGCAATGCATCTACTCTGATAAAATGCATTTGCTACTTCAAACACCGCATTCGCCCATCTTGCAACACATTTGTAATCTTAAAAGCCGCATCTGCTACATTAAGCCGCAATTGCAATATGTAAAGCTGCATTTGCAAAATCACACCACATTTTCCATATGAAAATGCACATTTGATAACTACAATGCATTAGCCACCTGAAATGATGCATTTGCCTGGAAGCAAAATAAATGCTGTCATGAATAAGAATCTGAGTATAAACATTTTAGCCTACTATCAAATATCTTTTTCAAAAGTCTCTATCAAAAACCAGAATTGAAATTGCTCAAAATGTCCATCATTTGCATTCATTAGCTCGCATTTTAACCTTAGGTTTAAATTTCCAAATTTTAGTTGCATTCCCTATGCGTCATAATCGTCATTTCAGGCATAAAATTGTCCTTAGGTTTCTTCTTGGTAGACTTTGGATTAGGCTCACTCACCACACTTTGCAAAACCATAGTTTTCAAAACTAGGTTATCTTGGGACTTGGTCATTACTCCTCTTTTCAGTCATTGTCCATTTGTGAGAACCTCCAACTCAACAGTCTAGTTAGGAAGGCTCACTAGTCATTTTGACCTTGTCACTTAGTCCCCTTAGCAAGTCCCTTGACAATCCAAATTGAGACATTGATCAAACTCTGAGTGGTTAGTAAGCCTTTCCATAATTCTACCAAAGTTGATTGCACCTTAGAGTTCCCTTGGTCCTAGCATTTTTCACTTTAGCCATCCATCATTCATTTTGGTCCTCATTATCACTTTGCATTTAACATCCTTTTTAAACAACATCATGACATCCACCACCTATTCTTCCCTTCAACAAACTATTGATAGGCTTGCTAGTCAAGTTGAATACTAGTTACACCATAGAGGTCAATACCAACAAGCCTTCGACTTTAAGAGACAATTCCTCCAAACCAAAATCTAATACCCTTCGTACCAACAACCCATCAGTCCAAGTCCTCCATCCATCAACCCTCACCTTTAAATGTCTCTTAACACAAATCCTACCATTAATTACAACAAACGTCCACTTATCACCCTTATCCTAACCTTGACAAGGGAAACCAATTGTCCACTCGTCCATTACGAGTCTCCACGTCATATTCTAGTCCTTCACCTATCAATCTCGTCTATGTTTACATGCCTTATCAACCATCTACCAACTCATGTCAAGTCCGCACATCATACCATATCGATCTGGTCCAAGTCTCCACGTCCTATTTTAGTCAACCTTACACCAATCTAGTCCAAGTCTCCATGTCATATCCTCATCCTTCACCAACTAGTCCAGTCCAAGTCCCCATGTCTTATCCTAGTCATCCTTTCCAAGTCAATCCCTCACAATCCGCTTTTAGTCATGAAAATTCTATCATTGTCCAAAGTAAAATCCCATTGTCTAAACTTGAGGATACATGTCAAAATGAAAGTCCAAAGCATGACATCATAACATCACCTTCATGTCAGGATCAAGGTAGTCCATCCCATGACCCTATCTTAAAGTCCATTCAAGAAGTCCTTCAAAACAATCATGACATCCAAAATACACCTCCCCTTGACAAAGATTTCAATCCCAATTATATCATCCACGACAACCCCATCTTTGACCAGACCCTACCATTGACCAAGAAGTCCAAAATGATCCACTTCTTGACTTTTATGCCATTCATTATCAAACACTTTCTGAACCTATATAGGCCTCAACTATTGACACTTTCCAAAATGAGATACTTGCCTCCATGAGACACATAGATGATATTCATCAAGAACAAGAGTCTTCCATTATGGACATATTTGCAAATGATCGAGCTATAGCTAAATTTATTGGACTCTATGACACTGACCATAATGATGGCTTCGACATCGACTTGGAAGCACCAATAGAATCATCTGAACCTGACATGTCACAAGATCAGACCAAGGACGTTAATTAGAAATATGTCCAACATGAAAACAAAGCTAAGACATCCTATCGACTAGGATCATCTATCTTTGTCAAAGCAGGCTTTCTCGCAGATGAGAACATTCCAAGTAATAGTGTCCACATACATAATGATGGGTTAGCATCTTGCTTCCAAAATAATAAATACCCCATTGCGAATAAAATCTGTCAAAGCATGTAGTATCAAGGGAAAGGACTAGGCATACATGAGCAAGGCATTCAGAAACCAATATAGCTTTAGGAAAATTACAGGCATCAAGGTCTGGGCTATTCCTTAGACAACAAATTTAAAGATGTTAGTGGTACCTCCTTGATATTGGGGGAAACTTTATTAGATACAAATGTCAAAATGGAGTCCCTAAGTGATTGTTGTCATAAGATTGCTGCCAACACCTCTTCTGTCCACACCATAAACTGTCATTCTCAACATCTTAAACCCTCCCTTTGGAACCAACAAAAACAAAAGTCTTACAAAGCCAATAATCAAATGTCAAAAGCCATTGAATCAAACAAAAAGATAAGTGAACAAATGAAGTTAATATGGATTCCAAAGACAAGAAAATCAAGCAAAGAAAATATGTCAAAAGAAAAAGTCAATGACAATGTGGAGCCACAAGAAAAGAGGACTCCCACATATAACACATGTCCACCTCCTTCAAAATGCTCATCAAACAAGGCATCTAAAGGTGTTGGTTCCAAATGCTATCCGTTCAAAATCCATCATCCACCATACCAAGTTTGGAAAATAAAAAGTGATTCATCCAAACGTCTAATTTTTTTTTCTACTTCTACCATCATTCGTCATAATCCTACATCTCGCCTAAAGTCCAAAAATCCCACGTCACACATCCATCACATCATGTCAACAACTCTTTACCACAAGGACTCTCATGGCACTCTATCATGATGTGTGTATTCTGATAAGGCCAACTCTAGTATTAGAAATGACCATGACAACATCAATCAATTATATGCAAGCACTATCATTCTAACAAGGAAACTACTTCAGAAAGGTCATTATTGGCATATCATGGCACTAGTCTCTACATTGGCTCACTGTTAGTGGATTCAGAATAGTCAGTGGTCATTTAAAGCATCAAGGCTATCCAAAAATATCAAAAATACAAAAAAATTGAAAAATAAAAAAATTGTCACCCTGATGAAAACCTTGCAAATAGGGGTCTTGGTGACACCAAAAAAAATTTAAAAAATAAAAAATAAAAATAAAAAATAAAAAAAGTCAAGAAAATAGTAAAGAGAAAAATTTCGTCCAACAATGAAAACCTGGCAAACAGGCGCCCTGGATAAGTACCATGATAAAAACCTAGCAAACATGCATCATGTGTAAAATAAATCATCTATGTGCACTTTTTCACTTGGGGGAAAGTTGTCTCATTTCCCATGCCTTCCTCTTGACATTGACATCCGACCATTGGATCCATATCATTCCCAACTATCTTGGTCTTGACATAAAATAGACACACATATATTATGCTTCAAATGGGAAAACTCTTGACATGTATATCCTTCGATTATATATTGTTCACAAAATGTCATGTCATTACATTCATAACCTCATTATCCTTATGTGACATAGTCCTTGAAAATCATATGACAATTCCCTTTGTCTCATGTATCCCGTCTGTTACCAAGGCCACCTCTCATTCTTTCATATCTGTCACCTATCTTGGCTTTCCCTTGTCAAACGGTCTAAAGATACTCCATCATTCCTTCTAGTCCTAACCAAGTCATTCCAAATGCAATGAGTTTCGTCCATACATGAACATCATCCAAAAAATTCCCTGACTTTGTTCTTGGCCCAACTGCAAACCTTAATCTTTTAGTCGCATTATCGTCATCCTCACATTGTTTCGGGATGTGTTCTTCCCACGTCAAACAATGTTGTCATCACCTGTCAATTGGTATTCAACTTGACTAGGGGTACAATCATGTTTTTCCTTGGATTCTCATGCGTAGGAATCATTCACATGCATTTGTCACGATCCTCATAAAACGTCAAAAATCCAAAAAAAATTATAAACTGTCAAAAGTCCAAAAAAATCATAAAAAATGTCAAAATCCAAAAATATCATAAAATGTCCTGACGCAACACAAAAAAATAAAAACATGGCAAGAAAACACAAAAACATCCAAAAAATTGTAAAAATAGAGTCGCATTTCATCATGTCAATCATATTATTCAAGTCTTTGTCATTTTTTCGAACTACGTTGTCTTTGTGCATTTGCTCCGTAGGCAAGACTCATCTCTGAGTCCCCGAGGCCACACTAGGTTAGTCCATTAGGGTTCATGACACTACATTGGCACACACATCAAAAGTCTTCACGTCACAAAGGTCATTTCGAAACAAGAAAAATAAACTCTGGCAATACTTTAACAAACATGTTAGACAAGTCAACATGTCAACATTGGCATGTAGTCAAACTCAGTCAAAACAAGTCAAACTCAGTCAAAATAGTCATACAGTCAACTCTGAGGTATTCTTCAGATGTGTCCTTCTGAAGAACAACCTTTGTCATTTATGCCTTAGGATGTGTCATTCCTAGGCATTGTCACCATCACCTAGCATTTTGAGGGATCCTCTTGACATCTGAGGATTGATCCTCTTGACATCGACATCATTTAGGATGTGTCTTTCCTAAATTTGACAACCTTTGACATTTGAAACTTTGACATCATCAACCCTGACATCTCGACATCAAAACACTTGGCATTTGTCTTTGGCTCTTTCATCATGTTACTAGTTTCTCCGCGACATCTTGACAATAGGATTTAGAGAAGCAGCGATGTATCATGATGATTGTTTTGTCTTGTCTTTTTGGTAGTCATGCTACTAGTTTTTCAACGATGTCCTAGTAATAGGATTTAGAAAAGCAGTGACATATCATGATAATTGTCTTGTCTCTTTGGACTATCATGTTACTAGCTTTTTGACGATGTCCTGGAAACATGATTTAGAAAAGCAAGAACGTATCATGATCATGGTTTTATTTTGTCCTTTTGACAGTCATGTTGCTAGTTCCTCGAGGATGTCCTAGAAATCGGATTTAGAGAAGCAACGATGTTTCATGGCTTGTCCTTCTTGGCTTACGATTGGTTATGAAAAAAAGACAGGGGCAATTGTGCTCTTGGTATGAGTCATGATCATCCTTGTCTGTGAATGCTTGTCTTATGTGATGATACGACATTGCACACCTTGATCTATGCCATATCATGGTGTTTGTTGGCCATTACAATAATCTGCCCAATGATGATTAAGAGCAATAAATATTAAAGTCCTATGGTAATATGTTGAAGGATTTGGTCTAGGAACTAACATGCACATCTCCTTCTGTCTTGTCATCTTCTCTCACCCATTTCATATAGGCATTACATCCATATCTTCATCCATATCTTTTGCACTAACATTTCTTTGTCTCTTCATATTCTATTCTTCTCATCAATTTCAAGAGCACACCCGTGATCTTGGAACCCTTCCGTCCTCTCGAGGGGGCATACCGCTACCTTCCTCGTCATTCTTTCTCATCCTATTTTTCACTGGGGCATATTTTTGACTTATTTTCTTTGTCACAATGCGACATGCTACATTATGACAAAGAGGGGAAAAATGTAGACACATAAAAATGACCTAGGCCTGCAAGCTCTATTTTACCACTTTCATCCTAGCATAATTATGACATTTTAATTATGTCCTTGGTCCACTTTCCACTATTAATTAAATAATTCATAATTATTTAATTAATTCATATCTTTTTATTCTTCATGATTATTAAATAAATAAATTATATTTATTTATTCAATATGTCACTAAGGGTCTATTGTTCGCTTACAATTAAATAAATTTCTTAATTTATTTAATTACCTTTACTCATTTATGCTTTCTCAATTATTAAATAAATGAATTTTATTTATTTATTTAATGTCACTAATTCCCATAATTAAATGAATTTATTAATTTATTTAGTTATCGATCATAATCCTCTAAATTAAATAATCATCTTTAATTATTTAATTACCTAATTTAACATTTCTATTGTCACACAAAATCCATATTTTGAACTAATTTAATTCAAAAATGACAATCTTCTTCAAAAAATCAAGTAATTGAGCAAATTACTTGATTTTCCAAATCTGCTTTTCAGTTCAACCCTTATCTTATTGATTTTTCGAATCTTACAAATCAAGCAGGCTTTATCTTCTTGATTTTCGAAAATCTTTATCTTTTTAGCTAATTATCACATTTATTCTTGATCGCTAATTCGATTTTCTCAAATGACATCTTGACCACTCATTTAATGTTTTTTCCCTAACCCTAATTAGGGGTTGTCACACACGATCTTGACCTTTGATTTTAGGCTTCTGTTAGCTTTCAATCTTGTCCGTCTGCCCAAAATTGCATTTTCTATAAAATGTCAATTTTTCTCACATTTTAGGGACCCCTTCATTATTACAACACATTTATGCTTAGATTTTACTCACATACTTTGCACTTAACTTATTTAATTTGATTACTTATTCATAGGCATTATAGTTATTTGTCATAGTCATAGGCAAAGTCATTTTTTGTCATTCAAATCCTTCAAAACTCGCATAGGGCATGGTCGCAATCATTTTCTCACACAAATCTAAGGGCAACAATCATACACTGCAAGCTAGAAGGTGCTATGGAATGAATCATGAAGGCTTCACACATTATCTGGTATAATCGTTTTTATTACTTGCTTTCATTGTATTTCATAGTTTCACTGGGTTTTAATATTATTGATCTGATCTACTAACCCTTAGGAAAAATACCCATTGATACATCTTCAAGAGTAGATTATCAAGCATTTTAGAGCATTATTCAAGCATTAAGCATCATGTGAAAGTCTTCATGCACCATGTTTGTTTTTGAGCTAACAATTGTGATGTAGGGTTTTATGATTCAAGCTAGCATTTCATTCAAGATCTATCACCTTCAAGCAAGAGTTAAGATCTACATCCATTGAAGCCATTTCATACATGTTTGTAGTACTTCATTGCTAGGGTTTGGTGAGTTGCAACATCATATTTTGTTCATTTATCATTTTCCATTCCTATTTCATTCTATTTCAATGTTTGATTACCAAAACAGGGTTTGACTAAGGCAAACCCTTATCCACTAACAAAACAACATTTTTCCCTCTTGTTTGTGTGTGTCTTGTAGGTTTAGGTTGAAGATACATTGAAGAGAAAGATTTTAGAAAGTTTTCAAAGTGCCTAAAGTCATCAAAGTTGTCATCAAGCATTGGAGAACACTGAAGAACACCTACAGGTTTGTTTACAGAGATTTGGATCCAGAAATCAGTTGGGAAGCACATAGCAGACTTTGAAGACCAGATTCAGATCTTGAAGTTTTAGAAATCCCTGACTGGACTAATTTGCCACTTCTGGCGAATGAGTCCCAGTTTTGGTCAAAATTCAAATTTTTGTAGATTCAGATACCCATTTGCCAAATTCATGTTCCCGCACAGAAACCTAGATTTTGGATTGATTCACCTAGCTTGGTGAATGAGTCCCACTTAGTATTAAAGACAAAATTTCTAGCATTTTAGACCTCTTTCCAGTCATCTTCAAATTTTCAGGTGCACACATTTCATCTCATAGCTTGTTATTTTGTTTTATTTGCATTTCTAGGTCATTTAGTTAAAGTTTACATTGAATTAGGGTTTAGTATTACATCTTGCATTGCATTTGTCTTTCCAAGTCTTAACTTTGAACTCCTCATTAGTTTACAATCAACCCTTAGGACAACCCTATTTCAAGATCTCTTTCTCCTTTGCATTGAGATCTCTAGAGTTATCCTTGAATGAACGAACTGGAAAGAGGGTGTGCTCTATGTCTTAAGTCATACGATAGCATCCAACCCGATTTTCAAAGGTTCCAATGACCATTGCAAATTCATAAACTCATACCAAGCCCGAATGCAATTTTGAAATCTTATGCAGTATGCAAGAGGCTTAGAGGATTCCACAATCTGAAGCAAAGCCATCTAGTGGACATAATGACAAAATACATGTAAATAAACCTCTCATTGCACTTGATTCCTACATTTCCATGCTAGTATAAGCATTAGAAATTTGAACACTGCAAAGTTGATATGAATTTACACCTTCCGGATGCACTTGCTTGAAAATTTCCACTTTGGAAACCTCTCTAACAATTCACGTGCCCTTGTCCATGCTTCCAAGTTGCATGTATCTACACTAGCTAGAAAGAGAAAATAATGGAGATCATTTTAGAAATCTTTCAAGCAAACTTATTGATGCATATTCTGCAATATGCTAAGTGTATGTTTCCATACTTTTTATGCATGTGCACGATGCAACTCATGATTAAATTACAATGAATTTTCTAGCCGTAGCTAGAGGGAGGATGCCTGCACTAGCCAGAGTCTTTGTATTTGAAACTTTTGAAGCCTTCACCAGATCTAAGTCGTGCATGCCTTTGCAATCACAACATTCCATAAAGTGGCCCCTCTTTGAGGTGTTTTGTCAAAAACATTCCTAGGCTTCTATAGAATTTTACAACCTTTGTGTGCCATGGCTCAAAGCATATGCTTGAAACTTTTAAAGATTATTCACTACAATGAAGTCGTACAACTTGATGTGTATCTACCGAGGAATCTGCAACATATCGATCTCTTTCATATCTTCGATCTGCAGATTTGAGGGAACGAAGGCACGCTTATTTAAGACTTTAATAATATCCTTAAATTGCATATGTGGGGAGCTAGAAGTTGGTGCGGGCTGTTTCATGTACATTGAATCTTTACTAATCTTGTCTATGCCTCCATATTGTAGGCATGTTTACTACCGTTTGTATCTCCAATCTTAGCGCAAGCAGTTTCATGCACATTCTGTATTCATGGCACTGTGTTACCGTAGGTTATAATTCTCGGCTCTGTCAATATTGATTCATCTCTCTGAAATCTTTCATGCATTTTCAACACCTTTTGCATGTATACCTGCACGTAATGTTTGATAGAAATAGGTCCTCCTTATCTTGCATTAGGCACTTCATCAACCAATCGACGTGCTTTGTCTATTTTCTTTTCTTTATGCTCAGCATGCATACCATTCATGGCATCTACAAAATATGCCCGCTTACCTTCATGAATATCCATCGATAGGCATAGGGCAGAGGATTCGGTAGTTGAGTGTCTTAACTCCACACTTCTCAAAATCTTATGTGGAAATTTCAAATCACTCTCAATTTTTTAGGGCAGCTTACTTGGCAAGTCCCTTGCTTATAACTAAGGTTTTAGGGCCACATCATGAAATATGATGCCACATCAGCATGCTTTTTGTTGAGGTGTCCAAAAAGGCCCAAAAAAAGGTGAGACTGATAGTTGTGCACTAAGTCGTGTTTTATTGGTGTGTTCACATGGCATCACATGATTTGTTGTTTTTTAGATCTAAGGAATACATTTCATTCAATTATGGGTAGTCACCATCAACACTAACAACTTTAAAGTCACAACTATTGGTCCAATATTGTCAACAAATGCTATAACAACTATTGAAACATGCTTAGGTATTGGGTCTTCTCCCCTAACATCATCATCATAAAAGCTTATCAAGAGTTAAAACTGGAATGGTTTGTATTTGACCTTTCATAGGCCTTCCAAAGACAACTCATCTTAAGAACTTCCTTTTCGTCATAAATATGAAGGCATGTGAGCAATGAATCTTTGGTAAATTTAATTCAAACCCGTGAGTTTCATAAAGGTCAACATGAGTAGCAAATTGCATGGATTATAGTGGAACAAGACTTACAATATTCATACAATGGTTTGCTTTTGTTTTAATAATAACATTGCTACGTAGTTAATTGGAAAAAGATAATTGAAATTGGGTTGTGAAAATTCACAATTCAATTTTCTTAGTTAAGAATTTGGGTTGCTATTTTCATAATTCAATTTTGAGTTACAACCCAGTTTGTGTCTTATAGTGGGTTGTGAAAATTCACAATTTCATTTTTTTCTTTTTAATTTAATTTGTGAGATTTCACAATTTATTTTAATTTTAACTCTTTTTATTTTCCCACTTGACTTCATTCTCTCCAATATTTATTTATTTTATTCAAAATAAGTAATTATTAAAACTTGAATATTAAGACTTAAAATTGTGCCACCATATTTTTGAACATCCACTATGATCGAGCACCAACCAAATAATATTCCATGATCCAAAATATTTAATTCACAAAAATATGGAAAATCATGGATGCACCAACTTGGAAACTATATAATCTTGCAAGATCGTCAACGAAGTTTTTTCCATAACTTTGGATCAGCAAGTTGTATTTTTGGCCAAAAATTTTCCATGTTATCCAAAATAGTAATACAATGAAACCCAATGAACAAAATTTGCCCATCTCTTTTGGAAATGTAGATTTAATTGTTTATGTAATATCACACATGAATAAAGAAGCATTAATATCTCACAATGTGAACACTCGATGATTGGTGTTGATGAGGATATTCTATGCAAGGATTTTGAGAATAACTACCACTTTAATTCTACCAATTCCCTTATGAATATAATTCTATTATCAACAGACCGATGACCCTCCAATTAGTTTGAGTAATTTGTTAGATTCTTTAATGAATTATTCAACAATCCTATATTTATTCTCCTATAGCCAATATGGTGTGGTCTTCTCCAACAACCACAGCTCATAACACGTTTATTAAAAACTATAATTAATGGATTGTAGTAGAAAGAAACAAGAGGAAGTATCCTCCAACTAAAACTACTAATGGTGGAAGCAAGATGATTTTTTGATCCTCATGATAAATAGGATATAAATAATTTTAATGGTGTGTAATTAATTTAGCTTTAGAGGAGGTTTATATGGTTTAGAAAAATTAAGATGAATTTTCAGATAGATGAGTTAAATTTTAGATGGATCTCATGAGCTCATTGTAATGAGAACCTAGGGTTTAATGGTATTTTTTTGTGGCACCCTAGATGTTTAACCTTGTTTTAATTATGGTAAATGCGGGAAGGGCCCATACTCATTACAAGGTAGCCATAGAGGTAGAAGATGGGAGTCTCACATTTAAGTGAGGCTATAGAAAAAAGGAATAAAGAAGGACAAAACATGATAGCAAAAAACAAACAACAAACAACAATGCTTTTGGTTGGAGCAAGGAACCAAAAAGAGGTTTTGGAAAGACCCAAAACCAAAACTAACAAAGGACCATCAAGATGGTTTGAACCCAAACTTCAACAAATCATTCAAAGAAGGGGTCAGATGCGCAAACCCACCCTTTAAAGGAATCTCATCTGAAAGGCTTCCATTCACAACATCAAGGTTACCCTTAACCTTGCAATAATCACCAACACTAGCTAAGGGCCATGCTCAACATGATCCATATCCTTCCCCTTATCAATAGAGGAGTATTCGAACTTGAGACATGCACATTGGAATGCATCTTATCATGGATAGCATGGCACAAGGAGGAGAAGGGTCCAACACTGTGGAGGTGGTACTGTCGTGAAAGCTCATAATGCAGAATCCGATTCCAAACTCCAAGCCTAGAGCTCAAATTAACATTGTTGGACAACTTCTGGTCCCGATCTTAACATAGACACTAAACTTGGCATACCAAGCTTGTTTAATTTCTCATAACATCGTCAATGGTGATCAACTGACCAAAAGAATCAGCTATACCCTGAGTAATACTTTCATCCTAGAATTCCAAAGGGAAATCTAGAATACAAATCGAAATAGGAACAAAATTAATCTTAGAAGCATTGAAACCAGCCACCTAGCTTTGAAGGAAAAGAAAAACCTTACCAAGAAACCAGGGGCCTCACAAAAGAACCTAAGAAAAACCTTCAAAAGTATTGAATGAGAAGATGAGGAAACCATTCGACAGAGCCTTAACACTCAGCAGACCAAAATCAACCCAACAAGCTGAAGCCCTGCTGTGAATGATATCAATATTAGGCCTTCTCCCTAAAAATCTTCCAATAAGAGCATGTTGCGGGTCAACAGTGGCTTGGTCCACACACACATCAGACACAAAAATAATAGGGGGTTGAATAAAATGGTAGGACTCGACCCGCCCATAAACAGGCTTCACAATACCAGGAGAGAGTACATCCTTAGTAGTAGAAGATAAGGGGGCCACCCCCTAGAAGGGGACCTCTGAATAACACCCACAAAAGGAGAAATAGGGGGAGAACCCTATGGAGGAGGTCGAAGAAAACCCTTCTTCAAAGAGTTCCCAAGGTCACTCTTTAAGTAAACAACAGGTTTAGAAGGCAGCCTGGCTAAATGAGCAGCCCACTGAGCCTACAACCACATAGATAGGATAAAATACTCATCATTAGCAACCAGCTGAGCATCCTCCTCAGAAGGTGTAGGTTTAAGGTGGGCCTCCAAGAGAAGATCCAATAGAGATTCCTCCTCATCCTCCCAAGAAGACAAATATCCCTCGCCCATCTCATCATCCAGGCCATCGCAGGGAAAGGAGGCATGGTTTGTGCAGAACTCAGGAGTTCGCAAACCATTTACAACCAACAATAAATCCAACCATGTGCCTCCATCATCTTCATTTTTGTCCTCATCTCCCTTGTCATCACTAGAGGAAGCACTCACGCTGCCCTTTCCACTTCTTGCGCTTAGTTACAACCACCTCTTCCTATGTCGTTTAGGGTTTGCACCTCTCACTTCATCGATCTACTTTTCACCGCCTCTCATCACATCCTATAGAATGATTGGTGTCTAACCTTGTTTATGAGAAAAAAAAATCTTAAATAAAAATAAAAAAGTATTTGTCCATATAGTAAATAAATTAATTTTAGATTAATATCTTAACAACTTTGCATACATATTTTTAATATATCTAGATTAGTGGATAATTATTTTTAAGTGAATTATGATATATTATAGCATATAATAAACAATAACTATTCATATATTTACTTATAGATTATTGTCTAAACAAGTAAATAAGATTCGTTGTATTATTATTCAATGGATAATTTCACATGATGTGTAATTTGATGCATTTGGATATTTGTTTGATTGTTAAATTTAAAAATTATATATAATACTTTTTAAAAATATATAATAGTTTATCTTCAAATTAGTTGTTAGTTATTGTAGTTGTTATTATTACGTGATGTATAATTTCATGCATTTGGATATTTGATTGGTCATTGTAGCCTATTCATCAAATTAGTTGTTAGTTGTTAGAGTTATTACTATTATTTGATGTATAATTTTATATGATGGATAACTTTTTGCATTTGGATATTCGATTGATCATTATAATTAAAAATTAAAAATAATTTAAAAATATTTTTTTCATTTCAAAGAAATTTAAAACTCATTCAAATATTTTAAATAATTTTAGATAAGTAATTATTGTGAGGAAAGGGGCAGAGGATTTGAGCAGTAAATAAAAAGAGAGCATCATATTCAAAGAAGAACAAAAACTAGAATTTCAGCAGAGAGCTTCGCTGTGTTCTTTCTTTTTGCTTTTGTAGAGTTTTGTTGACCTTCTTCTCTTGGTCTTCTCAAAAACCAAATGACAACAATGCTATATTAAAAGCCAAAAAGCTACCGTGGAAAAAGAGTAATAAAATAATAAAAAAATTTACAACACACAAAGCATGTGAGAGTTAATAAGGAGTTAATGCATATTATTCCAAATCACCTCAAATCTTTCTACAAAAATCTTTCTCATTAAGTTGTCATTAATGCTGATAAAGAGCTGAGCTGGAGAGACAAGATGAGATTATATTTCTGACAATTACAAAGTATTTAAAATTTAATAAATGTATTTATTTATTGTGAAGGCATAGATATTAATTAAATATTTTTTTTATTAATTATTATGAATATCAACATGTAGATAGTAAAACCTATACCAATATTTTACAAAAATCAAAGATGTAGTTTTTGACATATCTTATAATGAGTGTGTCCTTAGAAATCTATTATTAATTCTTAACATTTTCTTGTCATTATATTTAATAATAGTTTTATTTTTATACTTCTCCCTATCAATGTAAACCACTTTTAAATTTAATGAGGGTAGTAAATAAATTAATAGTTACAACTGTAAAAGATTTATTATTTGATAATTCCTTCACAAATTAAATATTAAAAAAGGTTGCATGTTATTGATGATTACAATTAATTTAAAATATAATTGAAATATCATTAAATATTTTTTAATTTTATATAATATTTTTTAATAAATAAATTATATACCGCCTCTTATTTACTTTATGCAATGCTTGTCCTCCTCTAACAATAATGAAATTAGAACATAGGAATCATACAAATTTCTCGTAATCATAACAAGCCAAGGCAACAAATCTTAAATTTTGTATACCATACTCAGCTTTATATACATTTCAATCACTCTATTCTCAAACTCATCCTTGTTTCTATTCATGGTATCGTTCATGCAATCGTTTCACAAGGTTTAGCAGCAAAAAAAATGGAGAAGAATGGAGAAGGAACAAGTGCCCAAGAAATTGTTATTTTTGGTAAAAGAATTCGAGTAGGAAGAGAAAATAATGGGCGTGATTCTGATGAGAATGAAAATGAGAAAGAAGCGAAGAGGACATACACTAAATCTCTAACGCCCAGAATTCGTTGGACGGCTGATTTGCATAGGACTTTTCTTCAAGCAATGCAACAACTTGGAGGTCCATACAGCAAGCATTTATTCCTTCTTTCTTTTTTCTTTATTTGGTTTTTGTGTCTCTAGATGCTTGGTGATTTACTTTTCTATAAGTTGATGTTTTATTATACCTCTAGCTTTGGTATGATAGAATTCTAATTACTTTTATAATATGAATATATCTGATTCATATTGAATCCCGCCCATCTATTTGTATAATTTTTTTTGAATTCGGCCCATCTATTTGTATAATTTTTTTTAATCCTAGAGTTATTATAATACATGTTTATATTCTACTTGCAGGGGCATTCCCCAAGCGACTGATAAAACTTATGGGTGTTCAAGGGCTTACCCTTTCTCAACTGAAAAGCCATCTGCAGGTACTGCTAAATTAATTTACTCGTCCATGACTTCTTGTTAGAGACATTTTTTCCTTCTCTAAACTAGTAGTTTTTTCCTTCTAATTGTACAGATGTACAGAAACACCATCAAGCTTGGCAAGAATGAACAAGGTATGTTTCACATCCTAACTTATTTTGAAGACAGCAAGTTTACATTTCTAAATATTTGTAAATATTTTTCTACTGTATTTTAACAATTATAAAATGAAGACCCATTTAATAAAAAAATAGAAAAATGTAATATGATTCAGATCAAAGAACACTGTTCAGCAATAACTTGGAAGCCATAGATTCTAGGAGCAAAGAAAGTGAAAGGAAAAATGATTCAATACTGATGGTTGAACAAGAATCATTTCTGATGCCACATTCAAAACAAACCATTGTCTGTCTCCCTCAAGAAACAAATTCTACATTGCAAGATTCTCAATACAACAGGAACACAACAACATATTAGAGTTTGTAAGAGATAAAGCATGAAATTCTAATATATATATTTGTCTTCTCATTTTCTTCGCAATAAATCCTTGGTTTTTATTTGCTTTTATAAATGCAGAGACATAGATTACAACTTCAAAAGCCGACAAGCTTCCTCAATCAAATGCAGGTGATAGCTTCGGACAAGCTTCCAGAAGAAGGTGACTGCACTTTCTTCTCAAAGAGTAAATATAAAAAGAACATGGGATGGAAAAGATTCATAACCAGGGTAGATGACAAGGCACCATCTTCTCAAATTGCATTGGACTTGACACTCTAGTTACAATGCAGATTTAGTCCCTGCCAAGGACAGCAGAGTTGATTTGCAGGGAATTGATGATTTTGATTTTGATTTTAGCAAATTGTAACAAAAAACTCTTATTGCAGAATTGCTGCTGCAGTTCAACTGTTAGACGTCTGGTTAACCATAAAAAAAAAAAAAAAAATTCCTAATCTCGTGCATTAACATTAGGTTTTGAACATAGAATGCAAGTAAGTTGTAATGAGAAACCGATTGACTCGGCCAATCTCCTTGCAGAAAAATCATACGGCTTAACAATGTACTCTTTTAAGTTTTTTTATTCTAGAATAGTGTTGTACTAAAAATATTAAATACAAGCGTCAACGATTCTTTTTTCACTAATGTTTTGTTTATTTGCTGGAGAGCTTTCTAGAGGATGAAATGCGTTATGTTATCTGTCAGTTAAGGAAAATAATCTCATGTTTTCTATGTTTGGCATCCATGTTTGTGGTGGTGTTTTTATTTTACTTAGATCTGCTCCTTCCCTGTTGAAAGGTTTTCACTTGACTCTCATTTATCTATGATATTGATCATTTTCCTATACGTCAGGGTTATATGGGATTTTCTGAGAAGAATACCGTATTAAAAATGTGAAAACTTCTTACAAACAGTTTGCAGATTTGTTAAGTTAATGATCCAACATCATAGTTTGTAATTTAATAAATGCTTTTATTGGTTTAATAATATATAATTAGTTTTGAGAGTTTTCTCCGCTTAGAGTTAATTGATAGTTATCCACACCTTAATGATTCTAGAAGTCAATAAAAATTCATTGTAATAATACGGAGCCATTTAATTATTTGTGCTATTTTGGAAATATAATTCTCTATTATCATTTGATCCTAAATCTCGCATT
>VDFB02285377.1:0-20414 GCA_007258455.2 Sequoia sempervirens
TAGCGTGGGGTTAGTAGTTGCCTCGAAACCTTGTCCTTGTTGTTCGCTGTGCTGAGCCTGCCATTTCAGGATGGCACTCGGGGAAAATAGGTATTTCCTGTGTTGTGCAGAGTGTTGCAAAATTCATATGCTATGAAGATATATATATATATATATATAGTAGGGAATTAATTTGTATGTCTATAATAATATCAATGTTAATATTAATTTATGTATATATATGGCAGTTGATATAATTATCTTGTAATTTAATTGCAAGTTAGTTAGTATTGATAGTAAGGAAGAAGGTTAGTTACTATTATTTATTTTATATTTACAATTATTTATTTATTCCATTAAAATTTAATAGTAGGGTTAATTGTTGATTGTTATGAAATGTAGAGATAATTCGTTATAAATGTCACCTTCTTAAGATAAGTATATTTATACATATGTATGTGTAGGTTTTTAAATTGAAAAATTGTAATTTGATGGAAAATTAGCCTTAATTTGATAGTAAAATAAAAGATAGATTACAATAGTGTTACTCTTTGAATATTGTTTCTCTAGGTATATATAATCATTTGGTTAAGTTGATGTTATATTAATATTGAAATTAATGCTTTGTATATTTGTGTATGTGTGTGGATTTTATTTTAGATTAGTTTTAACTTGATAATAAATGATAGGTTGCTAGTAGTTTTATTCAATGAGCATTTCAATGGAGAGTCATAACGTGAAATTAAAATGTCTAAATTAAGAAGAATTTTTGTGTGTTGAGTTACGATTTGGAGCGATTCATTTCATGTATCAAGACGGGTTTTACTTTAAATAGTTGTTTATGAATTCTTTTGAGTTATATCATTTCATGAATGTTGGGGATTTTCTTTTATCAGGGAAACCTTAGAAGTGTTTTATCCTGTTTAGGAACCCAAGTGATTCCAGAGGTGGGGTATGGTGGTTCTTCTGATTTTGTTTGAAGTTCAAAAACTGTGAAGCTTAGGGTTCGGTTTATTCGTTGGATTGTGCCAAATGTGGTAATGCTTCCTTGAGTTAGTGAGATGAGTATGCCTCACTTTTTGATTGTCTTTTAATATAGTTCTTTTATGTGGGGCAATCTTTGTTGTTCTTGTGTTGAGATTGAATGATTAGAGGGAGTGGCTCTGAGTGGGTGGTCGGCGCACAAAGGGGCGCCAGGATAGCCCTCGTCAGAGTAGATTTAATAAGTGATAATTAAATAATTAACTAGGATTGGGTAGTAACACACTAAAAAGATAATTATTGCCTCGTCCGCCTTTGAGTGCTATCACAGACTAAAGGGGATTGAGAAGGCCGTGGTTGGCATGTTCGTTGCCTTGTCTTTGTGAAGGGTAACGGATCCGCATGAGCAACCCTATGGGGCGGCGCCTTGAGACAGGTAGTCTGGATAACCATAGATGGAGGCGGCTCCTAGCGCTCGGTTTTGTCTGGATAATTCGTCAGTAGACGGAGGCGGCGCCTTGCGTTAGTAGTAGTCTGGATAATCCATGTAAGCCATGCGATGAAACTCTCCTCTAACATTCATGTTTTTGTTGTCTTTTGGAAATCCTCTGGAATCGGTCATTTGCTTCATGTTGTTGTTCGAATTTAAATGCTTTTATGTGTTGTGTAATTTCATTTCGTGGATTGTGAATTTATGTTTTGTTGGTCTTGGTCGGGAACCTCTTCCTTTGCAACTCCTAGCACGGGGGTGGTCGGGTGGATCGTGTTCCGTACCCCGTTGGGATTTTCTCTTTTATTGCAGGCTCATTTGACAGTGTTGGGTTGCAGTTTCGGTGGATTTTGTTCGTGGGTTTCTAATCTATGCATTTATGTGGTTCTTGTTATTGATGTATCATTCCCACCTAATTGGGAAAGTTTTGTATAATTTTGCACATGGTGCTATTGTAATGTAATCATATGATGATGTAATGTACTGTAATTGTAACCTCGGTCTTGAGGAGAATTCATAATGGTGTTGTACTTTGGTTATTATTTTATCATGTTTTCTATTTTGTTTTTACTGATGGAATTACTATTGTGAATGGGTGAATTTATGGATCATGTAATAGTTGGGTAATTATTTATTTTAAGTAGCAACCTCATGTTCCTCAAAGGATTAAGTTATGCAAATTGATAAATGGTTATGTTATGTTACTTACTACTCTCTTAAAAAAAAATTTTGGTTGCATTTTACTTAATTCCTTGGGGGTTGCGTGGCGGGGCGTTACAACTTGGTATCAGAGCCAAGGTTGTTAACGCTGGGTTCCTTGCGTAGTTGGTGTCCGTTAGGCAACCGTTGTGCTAGCTTTGATCTTACATACTATAACTATGTGCAGGATCATGCCTCGAGCTAGAGGTCGTGGCCGTGGTCGTGGAAGAGGCCGGGGGGGTGGTCGAACAGGCAGCCATCATAGTCCATCCCCACCAAGTCTCCATGGTTCGGGACATGAGGAAAACTCAAATCCTCAAAGCAATCCACCAGTTGGTGACCAGAATCAGGGGCAACCTGGTTTGGATGGTCAGTTGCAACGTCTTCTAGGAGAACTCCTCGATCGATTGGGACCTAGGCATCAAGAAGAGTCTCGGATCGAAAGAGAGAGAGAAAGGTCCCCAAGGCACAGGGATGCTCCAGCAGATCAGGATGCAGTAATAGCAGGGCATATGAGGGATTTGTTGAGAGCTCACCCTCCTACCTTTGATGGTTCGGGAGGAGGCTTGGAAGCAGAAACCTGGTTGATAGATTTGGATCGTTACTTCGCAATGCACCCATTTGGTAGCAATACCAAGGCTCGGTGTGCAATAATGAATTTGCGGGGTTTCGCCTCTACTTGGTGGAGGTTAGAAGAGCAGAAGTTGCACCTGGATATCAGTGTGGTTACATGGGAATTGTTCCTGGATAGGTTCAGGGCTTGGTTTCTCTCCGATCACTGGAGGCAGCGCAGAGCCGATGAGTTCCATGATCTTAAACAGATGTCTATGTCCGTTGAGCAGTATGAGCAGCGGTTCTATGAACTCAAGCAATATGCTGGGATTAATCACGATGAGGGGTTGCTTGTTCAACATTTCGTTCGGGGTCTGAATGCACGTATCAGTGGTGGAGTAAGGGTCTTCGAGTCGAAGACAATGGAGGTGGCAGTGGAAAAAGCTCGGTTGGTAGAGGAAAACCTAGCTATGGCTCTTGGAGGGCATGTTGGAGTTCAGATTGGCAGTGCTCCGGCACCAGGTACAGGTTCTAGAGGTGGGCAGTCTCAGTATGCAGGGTCTTCTAGGAACTTTCAGATGCCATCTAAGGGTGGATCACACCAGCAACAGTCTCAACCCAAGCAGAATAAATCGCAGTCTCAGCAGAGGTACTGGTCTCAGGGTAGGAAGGTTCGTAGTTGGCAGTGAGATAAACCTGATCGTTCTGTGCAGCCTGCACAAAGTGCTCAGTCAGCACCATCCAGAGGTAGCTATCAACAATCAAATGCACCTTCTAGGGTTAGAGGCTTTGGTAGAGGAACAGGTTGTTTCTCATGTGGGCAGCAGGGGCATATGGCCAGACAGTGTCCACAGAAATTGACTTCAGAATTTAGTCAGAGGCCAGCTGTTTTAGAGCCTACAGTGGGTGATGCAGGGAGATCTCATCGGGTTTTTGCAGTAGTAGATAATCGGTAGGCTGAGCATCAGGGTACTGTGATCAAAACATCAGGTGTGTTGAAGGGTACTAAAGTCTCCATACTTTTTGATTCTGGTGCTTCTGATTCATTTATATCTCCTTCCGTAGTGAAGCGATGTGGTTTGGTGGCAGCTAGGCAAGGCATGGCTTGGCAGGTTGAGCTAGCCTCAGGGTCGAAGATTCGTGTAGAAGAGTTTGTTCAGGGTTGTAAGTTAGATTTGGGAGCCTTTTCAACTCAGGTGGATCTTCGGATCTTACCCTTGGGCTCATATGATATAGTCTTGGGAATTGATTGGTTGTGTTCACATCGTGCTTTATTGGATTGTCGCCGTAAGGCAGTGCGGTGTACCGATGATTTTGGAAAGGAGGTGGAGATCGTGGGCACTCAGAGGCCTATTTCCTTGCGGATGATCTCTGCCATGCAGTTAAAAAGGTTGTTCCGTCAGGGTTGTCAGCTCTTTGCAGTAGCAGTGCATGATCTCGAGACTGATGATAGTCGAGAGAAATCATTGGATGATTATCCTCTTCTTAAGGGGTTCGCTGATGTGTTTCCGAGTGAGATTCCTGGAATGCCGCCTAAGCGGGATGTAGATTTTTGGATAGACCTAGTACCTGGAGCTGAGCCTATCTCTCAGGGCTCCGTACCGAATGACTACGCAGGAACTTCAGGAACTCCGTCTTCAGTTGGAAGAGTTGATAGCAAAAGGGTTTATCCGTCCAAGTGTCTCTCCTTGGGGAGCCCCCGTGATTTTTGTGAAGAAGAAGGATGGTTCTCTTCGCCTATGCATTGATTATAGACAGTTGAATAAAGTAACAGTGAAGAATCGTTATCCCCTGCCCAGAATAGATGATCTTTTCGATCAGATAAGAGGGGCAAAGATATTTTCCAAGATTGACTTGAAGTCCGGATATCACCAGTTGAGGATTGCAGAGCAGGATATTCATAAAACTGCATTTCGCACTCGATACGGACATTACGAGTTCACAGTGATGCCGTTTGGGTTGACAAATGCGCCTTCAGTGTTCATGAGCTTGATGAATGGGGTGTTTAGGACCTTTTTGGATAGATTTGTTCTTGTGTTCCTCGATGATATTTTGATCTACTCTAGGTCTATAGAGGAACATGAGGAACATCTCAAGCAGGTTTTACAATGTTTGAGGGAAAACCAATTATATGCCAATTTAGAAAAATGTGATTTCTACAAGACAGAAGTTCAGTATCTTGGCCACGTTATCTCAGGTGAAGGAATCTCTGTGGACCCTGCAAAGATTCAGGCTATTGTGGATTGGCCCGTACCAACTAATGTCTCAAAAGTTCGCAGTTTCATGGGGCTTGCAGGTTATTACCGGCGGTTTGTCCAAGGCTTTTCTAGGATTGTGCATCCCATTACTTCCCTCTAGAGAAAAGGAAATAAATTTTTGTGGTCAGACAAGTGTCAGCAGGCTTTTCAGACTCTTAAGGAGAAATTAACAAGTGCACCTATTTTGGCAGTACCAGATCCGGTAGGAGAGTTTGTGGTGTGTACTGATGCCTCCTTGGAAGGCCTAGGGGTCGTCTTGATGCAGGAGGGGCGTGTGATTGCATACGAATCTCAGAAAATAAAGGATCATGAATTGAATTATCCTACTCATGATCTTGAGTTGGCCGCGGTAGTCCATGCTCTGGTTAGATGGAGACATTTTCTCTTAGGGCATCAATTCGAGTTGCATACGGATCATCGTAGTCTACAATACATATTTACGCAGCCGAATTTGAATGCTAGACAGAGGAGGTGGATGGAATTTTTATGCGAGTACGATTTCGAAGTAAAATATATTCAGGGTAAGGAGAATGTGGTAGCCAATGCTTTGAGTAGGCATAGGCATGAGATCTCTTCTATGACTCTTGGTATTGATTTGAAGAATCAGGTCCTCAATGCTCTCCCTTCAGACAGTTGGTATTCAGAGGTGAAGTCTGAGATCGAGTCAGGCCGGTCTCTTGAAGGAAAATTTGCTAGGTACTCTTTGGATTCTGAGGGTGTTTTGTGATATTCAGGGTGTATGTATGTACCTCCTGTAGAGGGTCTTCGTACCCTAATTTTGACTGAAGCCCATAGGGCTCCCTATTCGGCACATCCGGGAGTTAAGAAAATGTATGCGGATCTGCGTTCATTATATTTTTGGTCAGGAATGAAGCGAGATATCGCCGATTTCATAGCTAGATGTCTGGAGTGCCAGAGGGTTAAGGCAGAACATCATCATCTAGCAGGATTACTGCAGCCTAACCTTGTTCCCGAGTGGAAATGGGATATCATTTCTATGGATTTTATCGTTGGTCTGCCCATGTCTTCTAGGCGTCACGATGCTATCATGGTCACTATGGACAGGTTAACCAAAGTAGCTCATTTCTCCCCTATCAGATCATCTTATACTGCATCTGTAGTCGCGAGGATTTTTATGGAGGATATAGTTCGATTACATGGTATACCACAGAGAATCATATCAGATAGAGATCCAGTGTTTACATCGGCACTATGGACTTCCTTGCAGTGGTCTCTAGGGACTCAGCTAAATTTTAGCTCTGCCTATCACCCTAAAACTGATGGTCAGACTGAGAGAGTTAATCAGGTGCTAGAGGACATGCTCCGCATGTACGTCATGGATCAACAATCTCGTTGGGAGGAGTATTTGCATTTAGTTGAGTTTGCCTACAATAATGGTTATCATAGCTCCATTGGCATGACACCTTTTCGGGCTTTGTATGGATGTCCTTGCCGTACCCCTTTGAGCTGGGATCGGTTAGAGGACAGGGTTCTTCTTGGACCTGACATGCTTTGGGATATGGAATAGTAGGTGGCGCGCATCAGAGAGCATCTTATTACAGCACAAGATAGACAGAAAAAGTATGCAAATGCTCATCGTATTGATCGGCAATTTGCAGTTGGGGATCATGTGTTTCTCCGGGTACGTCCACGGAAGAGTCCTATCCGTTACGGAAAGGGTTCTAAGTTGGCACCCCATTTTGTTGGGCCTTTTGAGGTGTTAGAGAGAATCGGACCTGTTGCCTACCGACTAGCCTTGCCACCTTGTCTGTCACGGATTCACGATGTTTTTCATGTTTCTGTTTTGAGGCCGTATTTTCCTGATGTTACTCATGTGCTGGATTGGAATGCT
Source organism: Sequoia sempervirens (assembly GCA_007258455.2). Taxonomy (NCBI): domain Eukaryota; kingdom Viridiplantae; phylum Streptophyta; class Pinopsida; order Cupressales; family Cupressaceae; genus Sequoia; species Sequoia sempervirens. The sequence goes on from VDFB02285377.1 coordinate 6,812, forward strand.
TTGCAGGTCGAGGACGGGCAACTAGCTCTAGAGCCCATGGCCGTGCTTCAGCGTCGGAGTCTCGCCCTCAGGGGCAGAGATATTGAGCAGGTGCGGGTCCAATGGGATCTGAATGATGAAACCTCGGCGACTTGGGAGGATGCATCTCTCATTAGGGAGGCTTAACCTTATTTGTTCTCTGGCTTCCAGGAGTAAGCCATGTTCTAGGGGGGGAGGATGTAATACTCCCATGTTGACTGGCTCATTAGATACTTTTGATACTTTTGATACTGTGGACACTTTGTGATATTCTGTGTGGAGGATTTATATTTGATCGTGTGTGGTTCCTTGGTTAATTTTTTTACTGCTTTTACGTTATGGGTGTAGCAATTGATGATATATAAGGCATAGATGATTTGATTTGATTTATTATGTAATGATAAGTTCTTAAATTTGTATGCGTTAATGGTATTATGTTTACGCTGACATGTTAGTATTTTATGGTGGAAGGACAGAGTAGTACCACTCGCTTGCGAGTGCCCTATTACCCCGCTATTTCCTTTCACCATGTGTTTGCAATGGAGATTATATGTTACTTGACGTTTAATTGTTTGCAGGGATTGCAGGACTAAAAGTCTTGACTCCACCTGCTTCGGCAGGACAGGGCGAGCACAAATTAAACCCAACGGGTACGATGTGGTTAAAAAGGAGTTGTAAGGAAGGGTTTCCCGACCCAAGTCCGTCATCCGTATGAGTTTATTGAGTCATATGTTAATCCGATTTTGTCTTGTTATTTCGATTGTTTGGAGTAAGATGATTTAATTAATTTATTATGTTGGTAATAGTCAATTTTATTTAGAATTATTAATTATGTGTTAAAGAAGTATTAAGGTTAATTATATTTTAAGTTAAAAGTTAATTGTTTTCAAAAGTTCGTTTTAATTAAATTTAGAAATTAAGTGGAAGTAAGTTAAAAACAAAAGAAATTATTAGTTTAAAATTTAGTAAGTAAATAATTAAAGTTACTTTAATTAAAAGTTGAGCGGTGGTAATTTAAAATAAATAAGTAATCGAATACATAAAAAATGATTAATTAAAATTGGTAAGTTTGTGGGAGTTATTCGAAGAAGGAAATTAGTTATGTTGTAAACCTTCCGCGGAAACGGAAAGAAAAGAGTTGGGTGGTTGTAAAAGGAGAGGGTTATTCTTTAAAAGAAGAAGGAAAAAAAAATTAAGGAAGGGGGCTGGAAAATTGATTTCTGAAAAGAAGATGTAGGAAAGAGGGCCAGCGTGTGAAGAAGGAGAAAAGCGTCTGTGGGGGAATTCTTCTTCAGCCGTAAGATGCCAGGTTTCTCTTGAAATTTCTGATCTAATTGCTATGCTTTTGTTCTAGTTGTCTATGTTGTTTTGAATCTCTGGCTGTGATAAATTTTGTGTGGGAAATTTTCTGTTTGTAAAGATTTGCAAATTTAACATTTAAAATCAGGGAAAATATGATTTAAAATTCCCTAATGCAATTTACTTGAGGAAAAAACGTAATTGATAGAGAATGGTAAATGTAATTAGGTTTTGCCTGTACTGGAAATGTCTTTTGCCAAAATAAAATATTGGATTTGGGGACGGTGAATCCGGGTTAAAATGGGTACATTCGTTTATTTATTTATTTATTTATTTTCTTTGACTCCATGGATTCACTATTATTTATAGGTATAAATTTCGGTAGAAATAATTATTACTTTTATTTTCTGGGAAATGTCTTAAATTTGTGAGAATTGGGGAGTTTTCGCTTCGAATAGAGGAGTGTTTATTTTATTTTGTGGGTGATTGGCTGGTTTGTAATACCATAAATTATTTTGTTTAATTATATTGTACGAAATGTGTGGTTGCGTAACTCGCGTTTTGTCCATTGTTGAACCTTGGGTCAGATCGATTTCTGGAATGTTGTTCCTTACCCCAGTATAGTATACGTTATTCTTTTTCTTTTGATAAATTTTTCCCCTCTCTCAGAGTGGTGTGATTTTTATATATTAGCGGTATACAGAACTCCGTATTGGAATTTTTTAATTCACAAGATTTCACAGAAATCCGCAAATCAGGAATTAAAATTTTGAAAGCGTAATGTTTTGCTTAAACCCCTGTTTTAGCTGTTGGTTGTTGCACCTCTATTCCAGTCTTCTGTGAGTTTAGGAAGAGGAGATTGGCAGTGCCCAGAATTTTCCCCGACCTCCGTTCCCTGCCATTGAGTACATAGGGTTTCCTTGACTCTCGCGCTGCATATAGTAATGTCTTTTGGCCAATCGTTGTAAGATTTTGCTGTATAGTGTGTCCGTCATTAGATCTTCCTTATGCATATTACTCGCTGTTTATCCATCATGGAATGAATTTGGATTGTATTGCAAGCATTACTTTTATTTGTATATTTATATATAGCTTTAGTTCAAAGGTTGTATCCACTTGTCTGGCTGAATACGCGATAAAGTGGAGCCTATCCCCTGTGTTGGAATGAAGTTTTATTAGCCTGGTTTGTTTGGTTCTGTGCTCAAATAAAAGGCTCTATGGCCGATGTCCGTCCATTTGCCAGATCATTTATGTGGGTCGCTGTTCTTGGCGTCATATATTATTACTATTGTGCGTTATACTCTTGTTTTGGGGGCGTTCGCTTATATTTGACAGCGGTTTCATCCGCATCTCTCTGTTCTTTCTTTGGATAGCGTGTCAAGTACCGAGGACAACCGTTCGCTTCTTTTGAACGCCATTTGGAGTCTGTTGTGTAACATATTTTACCAGTATTTTTGTTATTTGCAATTCTTTTTCCTGACCCTGTGTGCGTTGGAAACTTCTGAGTTAATTATTTTCCTCTTTTGCGCCCTTACTCTTACTGAGGTATATGTCTTGACTCGTTTTTCTTTTGAAATGGTGTGGTAACCAGTTGGCTGAATCTGTATTCCGTAAGACATGTATTAGCTACTTGTATTTCGAATGCCTGAGGTGGATGTGATATTTGCAATGCGTGTTAATTTGGAAATATAACTGCGTTAATGGAACCATACTCGGAATATATAAATATTTGAATTTTGTTGTATTAATTTATATGTTTTATTTGTGTATTGGGCGATAGATAATAGAATTGAGTATGGGTAATTAAACAAGTTATATTTATAGAGATCTATGTCGATAGAAATAGATGATTAGTGGGGTTATTAGACTGCGAGTTGGTTGATATGTATTTAAAGTAAGTATGCAATTCTAACTTAATATATATACATATATATGGATTATTTGTAAATTTTATCATAAAAGTTATAGAATTTCTTTATATATATTGTTTCTTTAAGTAGATATATAATCATTGGGGTTAATTTAATGTTTATACTAATATCAATGTTAATGCTTTGTATATTTATATATATGTGTGGATTTTATATATATGAATTGTACTTTGTTTTAGGTTAGTTTTAATTTGATAATTTGGGAAGATAGTTATAATTGTTTTATTTCGTTGAATAGAGCATTTCTTTTAAGAAAATAAATGTAACGTTGAGACATAGCATTAAATTAGATGTCTAAATTAAATGGAATTTTGTGTATCAAGATGTGTTTTATTGTATTATTGTTTATGAATTATTTTGAGTAATATCATTTCATGAATGATGGGAATTTTCTTTTATTGGGGAAACCTTAGAAGTGTATCATTTTGGTTAGGAACCTAAGTGATTCCAGAGGTGGGATAAGGTGGTTGCCTTTGATTTTGCTTTGAATTTAGACTTGAGATGTCTATGGTTGGTTATACGTTTGGATTGTTCCAAATTGTGGAAGTGATTCCTTGTGATTGGTGAGATGGTTATGCCTCACATTGATTATTGTTTGATTTAGATTTTTATGTGGTACAATCTTTGTGGTTATTGTGCTGTGATTGAGTGATTAGAGGGAGTGGCTCTGAGTGGGTGGTCGGCGCACAAAGGGGCACCAGGATAGCCCTCGTCAGAGTGAATTTAATAAGTGATAATTTAATAATTAACTAGGATTGGGTAGTAACACACTAAAAAGATAATTATTGCCTCATCCGCCTTTGAGTGCTACCACAGACTAAAGGGGATTGAGAAGGCCGTGGTTGGCATGTTCGTTGCCTGGTCTTCACGAAGGGTAACGGATCCGCATGAGCAACCCTATGGAGCGGCACCTTGAAATAGGTAGTCTGGATAACCATAGATGGAGGCAGCTCCTAGCGCTCGGGTTGCCTGGATAATCCGTCAGTAGATGGAGGCGGCACCTTGCGATAGGGTAGCCTAGAGAATCCATGTTAAGCCATGCGATGACACTCTCCTCTAACATTCATGTTTATGTTGTCTTTTGGAAATCCTCTGGAATCAGTCACTTGCTTCGTATTGATGGTTTTTAGTGTTGTTCGAATTTGGATGCTTTTATGTGTTGTGTGATTTCATTTAGTTGTTTGTGAGTTTATGTTTTGTTGGTCTTGGTCGGGAACCTCTTCCTTTGCAACTCCTAGCATGGGGGTGGTCGGGTGGATCGTGTTTCACACCCTGTTGGGATTTTCTCTTTTTATGCAGGTTCATTTTATGGTGCTGAGTTGTAGTTTCAGTGGATTCTTGTTCATGGGTTCCAGATTTATGTATTTATGTGATTCTTTTTATTGATGTATCATTCCCACCTAGTTGGGACAGTTTTGTATATTTTGCACATGGTGCTATTGTAATGTAATCGTATAATGATGCAATATACTTTATTTGTAACTTGGTTATGAGGAGAATTCATAATGATGTTGTAACTTTGGTTATTATCTTATCATGTTTCTTATTTTGTTGTTACTGATGTAATTACTGTTATGAATGGATGAATTTATGGATCATGTAATAGTTAGGTAATTATTTTAATGAAGTAACGACCTCGTGTTCCTCAAAGGATTAAGTTATGCAATTTGATTAATGATTATGTTATGTTATTTACTACTCTCTTCTATATATTAAAAAAAAATTGGTTGCATTTTACTTAATTCCTTTGGGGTTGCGTGGCGGGGCGTTACACCTTCCACCTGCACCTAATATCCAACAATGTAGTAGTAAAAATTATGATCTTTTTGAGTAACTTCATAACACTCCTGCTAATATCTCTTTGTGGGATTTGATTCTTGTTTACCATGATATTCTTTTGAAAATTTTATTTTCCATCCTAGTGCACAACCAAATGATGTGGGAGGTTTGATTGAGAGTATGAATCATCTAGTATGTACATTAATTCTATCAAAGTGAATTACCTCCTTTATAAATGCAAAAACAAAATGATTATTTGATGGTATTGGTTGTTATTAACATGGTTGGGATTAGATGTACCCTTATTGACAATGGTTTGAGGATTAATGTTTTTAGTGTCAATATTTTGGATATAATTGGAGTAGACAAAACTTTTTTTTATCAATAAAAGGCCTAAGCCTAATTAATTATATTAATTATAACAGAAAAATTACAAAATACCAGAATTATAGTACTAGTAAACATGCCTCCAAGATAACTCCATATATTACCAAATATGTAGAAATCTACAAAATACCAACTATATTAATTACATATCATCCATATACTTGTCTATTTTGTACATTACAAAATTTACTCCATCAACTGCATATTTTTCATCTTCACTACATCATGTCTTCTACATCTTCATTTGTATTCTAAGCATTTTCATTCAAATTGAGCAAGTTATCTCCTTGCCCTTTTTCCCATTCTTCTACATGTCTCCTAGGTGGATTAATGTGAGGCACTACAATTTGCCTCCTTCTATGCCTAACCTGATGACCAAGAATGTAAGAGGGAAAAATATTTTTCTTTGAGGGAAAAATATTTTTCTTTGATCATGTCAACCATTTACTGCCCCAATTCTCCAAAATGCATTGCTATCATTTGAAACAACAACCATGGGTCATCATCACGTAACCCATTTTTCACTGCTCCAAACACAGCTACAAATCCTTGCTTTTCCTTGAGATAGCTTCTAGGAAATATCCTTGCTACATATGCTTCTCCCATATCCAAATTATATTTTTGGACTTCCTTTAGAAGGTCATTTTCCCCTAATGCATCTGGTAAAACTTATACTATATATACTATTTTTAATGCAACAAAAAGTTGAAGAAAATCAATGCATTTGATAAAAAGATTGAGAGTAAGTTTGATGAAAACAAAATCTTGGGTGAATCTAGCCAAATTATTTCTTCACCTATCACAATTTTAATGCAATCAAAAAGACTTGGACAAGCTGTGCAAAAGACTTGTGTCAATTCATCTTTTGTTACCTCCTCCAAGAATGGTATTCAATTCCCTTTTATTTCCATAGGAATTCTATAGGTTTTTGTATTATACTCTTAGGCCATTTAATCAAAATTAGTAGATTTAGAAGTAGCCCACAATTTTTGAAAGCTTTCGAGCCCACTTCATAATTCACAAAACTTTAATTCAACCGAATTATTTATCAATAAAAGGTTTTGATAACATGTAAAAATAACCGCTTGGTGTGGTAACATTACTTGTTAAAGTTGGTAGGGTTATGTTACAAACTCTTATACATGTCATGCCCCATGAACTTTAATACAATCTTCTCTTGGGTAGACTATGGATTCATGAAATAAAAAGAGTGCATTGAATGCTTCATTGTCTAATGAAATACACTTACAACAATAAGGTCTACATGATAAAAGTTGATCCAAAATATGAAAATTTTTTACACACTAAGAAAGGAATGAAAAAACATTTAAGAACATTGATACCAACCTCAAAAGTGGAACCTTTGCAAAGTGAAGATAAAGTTGAGTGTTTTTCATCAGTGATAGAATTGTTGGATGTTGATTGGAGTTCATTATATTTCACACCTACATTCATAAGGGAATATAAGGCTATACAATCAAAATTAGGAAAGGAGAAATAAGTTGCAATGTTGTCAACACAATATACTTCATCAAAAGAATTTGAATATACAACTTCTCGTAAGAATTACACATCCACTTATGATGAAAATGATTATGAAAAACCACCTTATTTGAAAGAAATTGAAGCCATTTATGGAATAGGTTATCAACTTTTGAAACAACATGGATATAATGGAAAAGGATGTGGTGTAGATATTTGTGTCCCTATAGAGCCCAACATGCAAGAAACAACAAAAGGTCTTGGTTATCATCCTTCAAAAATATAAAAATCCATTCACTTAATCATTACAAATAGCATTAGTTGCTACTCTTTTCCATGTGGTAGTTGTAGTATCATAATATACTCACTACCATGCATGGGGGTATAAACTTGGATTTATGCAATCATATTTCATTCTTGCAAGGAGCAAGATATCATAATCCATTTGGGATCATCTTTGTCCCTAACTTGGGGGGCAAGGGGTTAGGTATCGTTTTCCTAGGTGCATTACTTCTAGCAAGGGATCCCTTTCTATCTCCTTAAGATATTAGTGTAGAAAGTACACTAACATTTTAAGTTGGGAAATATAGTTTCCCGTTCATTATTTTTCATAGGAAATGGTCCCTTATTAGTGATGATAGCATACATCTCCTAGGTAGTTTGACCTTTTCAATCAAAGTGTGGCCTACTTTCTTTATGTGAAGTGTCTCCTTTGTGGTGATATTGGGCCTAATGTCCCCTATGTGAGTGATCCTTCTTGGAATATGGTGTTCCCCTTGGTGGTAATGCTATGGCTAGTATTCCCTACGGTGCAAGTTTTTATTCCACGACTAGTCCTCTCTTGGTGGTGATGCCATGTGTGATATTCCCTAATGTGTGACCTTTCATGTATTGAGTAAAGTCCTTTTGTTGTTTTTTGAGACATTTTTTGTGGTTGTGTGGTTGTAACACTCCTTGAGGCTTTTTCCTTATCTTTTCATCATTTACATGCCTCTTTAGGCAAGTTTGTGCACCTCCTTAGGTGAGTTTATCATTTTTGCTCCACTTTGTTCACGTATGTTTAACTTAGTGTGGCATTGACATAGCATCTTGATCATTATGTGCTACCTTATCAAGGTAATTAGAGATTATAAATCTTGGTATGGTTTTTAATAGGTACACAACTAGAGAATATCGAACTTCATGAGATCTAGTGTTTCTTTCATTTTACCTTGTCTTAGGGGCTCACCTACTGAATATCAAACTTCACTAGCCTATGTTTCCTTCCAATTTGTGTTTCACCTAGAAAATATTAAACTTTGTTATGTTGTGAGTCATGAATTCCTTTGGTTCATGGATTCAACATAACATAGCTTGTTTGTTCATGAACATCCCTTTTAACATTTCCATTGAACATAACACACCTTTCTTGTTGATGGAGCCATGTGTTTCATGAGCTTTTAGTATAACACACCTTGCTAGCCTTATGGAACCCATCATATTGCATGTGAACCTAGTATAACATAACTTTCTTTCCAGTAGATCCATGTAGCTCATGATTGATGTGGCATAACACAACTTGCTAGTCCTCATGGGAGTTTCCTCTTTGGCTAACACTTATTTGATGGATGATGTTTAGTATTTGAGATAATTTGAGACTTAGGTCACTTTTCCCTACCGAATTGAGTCCCTTTAGTACTAAAGTTATGTTTTTGTTGTGTATCTTTTTCAGGTTTTCATTGTGTTTATTTTCATTTTTATTATTTATATGTTATGCTATGTCGTGTGTTTTCATTGTGTATGCTTTGTGTTTTTGAAATGTATGTTTGTGTATGTTGTCTTATTGCATATCAACATTTGTGTGTTCCTTTGTGCTCATGTTGGTTTTTCATGGGATCTTGGATCTTGGGGGCTTGCACACCCCCCCTAGATCCTTTGCCATCCTATCTCTTCACAATTTGGACAACTAGACCCCTCTTGACACATATTTTTCTAAATTTTGGAGCCTAATTGAGTACCTATTTCCCTAAATTATGCATTTCAAGACTCATTTTTACTATTTTCTAAGAGATTGAAAGCATTAAAAAAATGCATCCAATTAGTATTTTTCCCTTGATAGATTGTGTCCTAGAAAATAGGGCCAAGACCCATATGCCCTAGGGTGTATGGGCCCCCATATTTTTGGGGGGGCCAATTTTGGATATGTCGGTGTTGACATTTTAACATTTAAAATTCAAATTGCAAATGTCGAATTTTGGGATTTAGATTGTGGGAAATTGAATAAATGCATATAAATACATAGTTATTACATCATTTTAAAATCATCTAGGAAATATTGAGCAAATACTATTGTCAAGACCATTATTGAGCAATTCAAGAGCAACATTTTAGTGAATTATTGCAGCAATTCAAGATCCAACGTCATGTCAAAATATTTTGTGAGTTTATATGTGTTCATGTTATCATTATTTTGTGAAGGCTAATACTTTTGTAGGTTTGCAATAAATTCAAGCAAGCAAGCAAGATCCAAGACCTTGAGGTGATATGTATGGCTTTAGTCATTCAAGGAATCCATTGAAGGGTGGTGAGTTGTAGCACTTTGTGATTTCATCATTCCTTCCTATAATTTATCATTTTATCATTGACATTTCCATTGTGGAAGTGGAAACACTTACATGGGGTTTGACTAAGGAAAGCCACTAAATGGCCCAATATTTCCTCTCTCTTTGAATGTGTAGGTTTTAGGTTTGAAGAGGATTGAAGAGAGCTTGAAGATCCATTTTTTATGGTTGCATTCAAAGCCCAAAATATTTTCAACTCATATAAACTCACCTATATAATTATTTGATAGCATTCTGACAACTTTGCAGGCAGAAACAAGAGTCTTAGATCTATCATCAAAGGATTATAAAAATAGATTAGGACACCCCTACAAGGACCCATACAGCCCTAAGTGACTTTTTCCTCCTATGCACACCGAAACCAATTTTTTGAGAGAGGTACACAGTCTCCTGCACTCCCCAGATCTACCTACAAAATTTTGTTTCAATTTGTACATTGTTGAATTCTTACAATTTTAGTACTAAACCATCTAGTCTAATTAGGTCAATCATAACCAATCATTTCCAATCCACTTTCCATCCCCCAAAGAAGGAGATCTAGGTATGATTGGATCATCTTTATGGTTAAAAGTCAATATACACACCTTGTTGATCTCCCTCCTAATGAAACCCTAGAAAAATGGCCCAATTGAATCCTAAGTTTCATTTGTTAAACAGATGGTTCACATTTCCTATGTTTCATCAAATAACTCCATAAATTCATTCACTAAACTTGTTAGCATATTTATCCAATATTTGCATGCAAACATTGGTCCTCAAGTGACATTAGTTGACTTAATGTATTGGAAACGAGGACTTAAGGAAAAGATAAAATATTTTATGAGATGATACCAATTTCTTTACTCATAAATCTCCTATAGTCTTCTTGATGCCAATGTCCAAAGAGTGTTTATACGAAATTTGTAGTAACCTAATATTTGATACAAGATATTGATGATGAAGTACCAATACTTTACACACTTGTTTATGGATCTTCATGATTATAATATATGAGTTAGTTAATATGAGGTTACATATTCATTGACTACTATTGATCAATCTAAATCCATACCTCAAAATAATTACCAACCATTCAAAAAGAAAAATATTTTTTTTCTTAAGATAAATATGCCTCAAACCACTAAAGCACATGTCACTACCACAAGTTCAACTCCTTATTGATTTAGGCCAAGAGATAGAAATTTTACCAAATTTCTTTACTCTCTTTATGCTATCATGTTGCAATTTCTAAGTAAGAACTTAACCCAATTACCTCTTATTATTCCCATGGACATAACTAAACCTTTACATTCAAACTTCAATTCTTTTTTTTTTTGTCAATACCATCATACACCTAGACATAATACAAAACAATGTATGTGTATTAAACACCAAGTGCAATATCTCATCAATCTAATCACATCTAATTGGCTGATTTTTTTGATAAAGGAAATAAATCCATAGCTCCACCCAATCAAAATTTGAAAATTTTTACAAATCTAATGCCAAATCATGTATCCAAATTTTTGTAAGCTTGTGATAATATGCATGATGATGATGATGATCTATTCACTGTTATTAATTAAATATATATTCAAACTCATAAGGGTTGAACCACTTTGTCATCTGAAATTTCTTTCACACATATTAATGTATCTATACATGCACCCAATAGTCCTCTCTATATCGCCAGTTTTATTAATGAAAAACCTATACCAAGGATACTCATTGATCCTATGTGTCTAGAGAATGTGATCACTAAATAATTCTTATTTGTGCATGAACTCTATAAAGACTCTTATGAAAAATTAAAAGTATGGCTAAAAATTCATGATGGTTTTTCTTTCCCTACACTAGGTTTGATAACTATTATGCTCAAAGTTGGATAAAAACAACTAGATGCTTCATTCATCATCATCCTAATTTTGTACCAATTTCATGTGAAGCTAGGATATCAATGGCTATGCTTCATGAATGCAGTCCTGCTGGTAATCCACAAGTGCATAAATTTCCTATTTGAAAATTAGATATATATAGTTCATCATAGAGGGTTTAAACCTTTGGCTTCCCATGGAAAATTTTCATAGGATTATTTTTGGCTTCAACCTATGGAACATGTTATGCCTCATGAGGATTTATTTTTCATCTCATAGCAAAAGTTCAAATCAAAGCACATAGTTGAGTTATCCCTTAGTAACATCTCACTTAAGGATGATCAGTCCATGGTAATTTCTATGTTTGCTCCTCCCACCCCACAAGTTATTGATGGACCCATTTCTGAACTAAATATCATCCCAAGTACACCAAGAATTTATGTTTTAGTTCCACCCCTGCTATCATATAAAAGATCTAGAGATAACCATATAATAACCTTTATGCGTCTAAAAGAAAAAAATTATAAACTTAAAGATATAGTGGTTTCCCAACCCTTGGTGGTCTCTTTAGTTCATACTCCAAAGGAAGAAAATAGACCAATGGTAAAGAAACCCTCTCTTTCCCCTTCACAAATTGAAAACCATGTAAGAAAAAATAGAAGTGCTAAGGAGCCTAAATTCAGATATCATTATGTTTCCCTCCAGTTAGCTGAAAAGAATAAGACATTGACTATGACCAAAAACTTATCCAAAAAACCTTGATAAATTACCATCCTTGCCAAACCATGCTATTGAGCCTTATATTTATCAACCTAAAAAAGGATAAAACAAGAACATATGATTGGAATTTTCCTTAAACCACCCATTGTGATAATTTTGGATAGTGAAGATGAAGATGCTAAGATTTATGAATAAGTTCATAATGAATTATCTTTGTCATTATCAAAGTCTATGGATTTATATGGGGGAAACCATGATTATTATCTTAATGAAAGTGACTCGCCATGTGTTTATCTTGGTGATAATCCTTGTATGACACTTTTTTTTGTCCCTTTTGCTAGTTTTCCTCCATCCATATATGATGAGAAAGCTTGGGATGTAGATGTTTTATTTAGATTGGTTCACATGTGTAGTACCCTTCATGTGTTTTATGTGTTATTTGTGTTTGCTTACATGTGACGTGATCTCCCATGTTGTGCTACTTGATTTGTATTTATGTTTTTTATTTTTCTTTGGATGAACCTTGTTGCTTCATTGGCACAAGGATACAAAGGAAACAAATTTGTTGTGGCATTCATCTATTTTTATTTCCATTTTTCTTTATGTCATAAATATTTGTGTTTATCTTGTGTTTTCCTTTTGGGGATGATAAAAGGTGTTTCAAAAACATTTAGGTCTCTTCCATGTTGACCTAAAAGTTTTTTTGTTCCCTTAACATGTCATTCTTTTGTTGTTTTCATAGTTCCATGAGTATCTAGGGGAATGATGACAATTTTGAGTATAATCAAATTATATATTATCAAAGTTCTATACTAACCTCAAATTTTTGGATCCCTCATATGACATATTTTTCTTGTTTGTGTATTTGTTGGGGGTAACCCCTTAACATGACTTATATTTTCTTGGAAACATAACATTGGCATAGGGATTTTCAAATAAGCTCTCATGACCTTATTATATTGTATTTATAATTTTATTTTACCTTAAAGAAATTTCTCACAAATTGGTGTTTAGCAATTACTTTAAGTTGAGGTCATACATTCAATTATGTGCTTCACTTTTTTCACACACATTGGACTTAGTGATGCATTGGATTTGCATTTTGACCATTTATATAGCACCTTATCATAATTATTAGGATTATAATTCTTGGTATGATTGACATGGGTATACACCTAGTGAAAATTGATCATCACTATCCCTTGTGTATTTCTCATTTTCTACCCTTTGTAGAAGTGATGCAGGAGCATCTAGTGGTGTAAGGGCAATTTTGCATCACCCAAAAATAGTTAAATTTCAAGTTTCTCAGTTTTTAGATGTTTTTGCATTTTTGGATACCCTTTTTTTCATAATTAAATTCCCAATTTATGGTTTTTATTTTCTATTCCTGGGTTGAAAGATATTACAGTTTTAGTTTCCCAAATTTGCACCTGAAAATCTTCTAAGTTAAATTTGAGGCACTTAGATTTCACAGATGGCTAACTTGCTAAAATTGGCATAGCATATTTTGAGTCTCGTTTTTTGACTTTAGAGA
>VDFB02285378.1:0-29213 GCA_007258455.2 Sequoia sempervirens
GTGTGGTTGTAACACTCCTTGAGGCTTTTTCCTTATCTTTTCATCATTTACATGCCTCTTTAGGCAAGTTTGTGCACCTCCTTAGGTGAGTTTATCATTTTTGCTCCACTTTGTTCACGTATGTTTAACTTAGTGTGGCATTGACATAGCATCTTGATCATTATGTGCTACCTTATCAAGGTAATTAGAGATTATAAATCTTGGTATGGTTTTTAATAGGTACACAACTAGAGAATATCGAACTTCATGAGATCTAGTGTTTCTTTCATTTTACCTTGTCTTAGGGGCTCACCTACTGAATATCAAACTTCACTAGCCTATGTTTCCTTCCAATTTGTGTTTCACCTAGAAAATATTAAACTTTGTTATGTTGTGAGTCATGAATTCCTTTGGTTCATGGATTCAACATAACATAGCTTGTTTGTTCATGAACATCCCTTTTAACATTTCCATTGAACATAACACACCTTTCTTGTTGATGGAGCCATGTGTTTCATGAGCTTTTAGTATAACACACCTTGCTAGCCTTATGGAACCCATCATATTGCATGTGAACCTAGTATAACATAACTTTCTTTCCAGTAGATCCATGTAGCTCATGATTGATGTGGCATAACACAACTTGCTAGTCCTCATGGGAGTTTCCTCTTTGGCTAACACTTATTTGATGGATGATGTTTAGTATTTGAGATAATTTGAGACTTAGGTCACTTTTCCCTACCGAATTGAGTCCCTTTAGTACTAAAGTTATGTTTTTGTTGTGTATCTTTTTCAGGTTTTCATTGTGTTTATTTTCATTTTTATTATTTATATGTTATGCTATGTCGTGTGTTTTCATTGTGTATGCTTTGTGTTTTTGAAATGTATGTTTGTGTATGTTGTCTTATTGCATATCAACATTTGTGTGTTCCTTTGTGCTCATGTTGGTTTTTCATGGGATCTTGGATCTTGGGGGCTTGCACACCCCCCCTAGATCCTTTGCCATCCTATCTCTTCACAATTTGGACAACTAGACCCCTCTTGACACATATTTTTCTAAATTTTGGAGCCTAATTGAGTACCTATTTCCCTAAATTATGCATTTCAAGACTCATTTTTACTATTTTCTAAGAGATTGAAAGCATTAAAAAAATGCATCCAATTAGTATTTTTCCCTTGATAGATTGTGTCCTAGAAAATAGGGCCAAGACCCATATGCCCTAGGGTGTATGGGCCCCCATATTTTTGGGGGGGCCAATTTTGGATATGTCGGTGTTGACATTTTAACATTTAAAATTCAAATTGCAAATGTCGAATTTTGGGATTTAGATTGTGGGAAATTGAATAAATGCATATAAATACATAGTTATTACATCATTTTAAAATCATCTAGGAAATATTGAGCAAATACTATTGTCAAGACCATTATTGAGCAATTCAAGAGCAACATTTTAGTGAATTATTGCAGCAATTCAAGATCCAACGTCATGTCAAAATATTTTGTGAGTTTATATGTGTTCATGTTATCATTATTTTGTGAAGGCTAATACTTTTGTAGGTTTGCAATAAATTCAAGCAAGCAAGCAAGATCCAAGACCTTGAGGTGATATGTATGGCTTTAGTCATTCAAGGAATCCATTGAAGGGTGGTGAGTTGTAGCACTTTGTGATTTCATCATTCCTTCCTATAATTTATCATTTTATCATTGACATTTCCATTGTGGAAGTGGAAACACTTACATGGGGTTTGACTAAGGAAAGCCACTAAATGGCCCAATATTTCCTCTCTCTTTGAATGTGTAGGTTTTAGGTTTGAAGAGGATTGAAGAGAGCTTGAAGATCCATTTTTTATGGTTGCATTCAAAGCCCAAAATATTTTCAACTCATATAAACTCACCTATATAATTATTTGATAGCATTCTGACAACTTTGCAGGCAGAAACAAGAGTCTTAGATCTATCATCAAAGGATTATAAAAATAGATTAGGACACCCCTACAAGGACCCATACAGCCCTAAGTGACTTTTTCCTCCTATGCACACCGAAACCAATTTTTTGAGAGAGGTACACAGTCTCCTGCACTCCCCAGATCTACCTACAAAATTTTGTTTCAATTTGTACATTGTTGAATTCTTACAATTTTAGTACTAAACCATCTAGTCTAATTAGGTCAATCATAACCAATCATTTCCAATCCACTTTCCATCCCCCAAAGAAGGAGATCTAGGTATGATTGGATCATCTTTATGGTTAAAAGTCAATATACACACCTTGTTGATCTCCCTCCTAATGAAACCCTAGAAAAATGGCCCAATTGAATCCTAAGTTTCATTTGTTAAACAGATGGTTCACATTTCCTATGTTTCATCAAATAACTCCATAAATTCATTCACTAAACTTGTTAGCATATTTATCCAATATTTGCATGCAAACATTGGTCCTCAAGTGACATTAGTTGACTTAATGTATTGGAAACGAGGACTTAAGGAAAAGATAAAATATTTTATGAGATGATACCAATTTCTTTACTCATAAATCTCCTATAGTCTTCTTGATGCCAATGTCCAAAGAGTGTTTATACGAAATTTGTAGTAACCTAATATTTGATACAAGATATTGATGATGAAGTACCAATACTTTACACACTTGTTTATGGATCTTCATGATTATAATATATGAGTTAGTTAATATGAGGTTACATATTCATTGACTACTATTGATCAATCTAAATCCATACCTCAAAATAATTACCAACCATTCAAAAAGAAAAATATTTTTTTTCTTAAGATAAATATGCCTCAAACCACTAAAGCACATGTCACTACCACAAGTTCAACTCCTTATTGATTTAGGCCAAGAGATAGAAATTTTACCAAATTTCTTTACTCTCTTTATGCTATCATGTTGCAATTTCTAAGTAAGAACTTAACCCAATTACCTCTTATTATTCCCATGGACATAACTAAACCTTTACATTCAAACTTCAATTCTTTTTTTTTTTGTCAATACCATCATACACCTAGACATAATACAAAACAATGTATGTGTATTAAACACCAAGTGCAATATCTCATCAATCTAATCACATCTAATTGGCTGATTTTTTTGATAAAGGAAATAAATCCATAGCTCCACCCAATCAAAATTTGAAAATTTTTACAAATCTAATGCCAAATCATGTATCCAAATTTTTGTAAGCTTGTGATAATATGCATGATGATGATGATGATCTATTCACTGTTATTAATTAAATATATATTCAAACTCATAAGGGTTGAACCACTTTGTCATCTGAAATTTCTTTCACACATATTAATGTATCTATACATGCACCCAATAGTCCTCTCTATATCGCCAGTTTTATTAATGAAAAACCTATACCAAGGATACTCATTGATCCTATGTGTCTAGAGAATGTGATCACTAAATAATTCTTATTTGTGCATGAACTCTATAAAGACTCTTATGAAAAATTAAAAGTATGGCTAAAAATTCATGATGGTTTTTCTTTCCCTACACTAGGTTTGATAACTATTATGCTCAAAGTTGGATAAAAACAACTAGATGCTTCATTCATCATCATCCTAATTTTGTACCAATTTCATGTGAAGCTAGGATATCAATGGCTATGCTTCATGAATGCAGTCCTGCTGGTAATCCACAAGTGCATAAATTTCCTATTTGAAAATTAGATATATATAGTTCATCATAGAGGGTTTAAACCTTTGGCTTCCCATGGAAAATTTTCATAGGATTATTTTTGGCTTCAACCTATGGAACATGTTATGCCTCATGAGGATTTATTTTTCATCTCATAGCAAAAGTTCAAATCAAAGCACATAGTTGAGTTATCCCTTAGTAACATCTCACTTAAGGATGATCAGTCCATGGTAATTTCTATGTTTGCTCCTCCCACCCCACAAGTTATTGATGGACCCATTTCTGAACTAAATATCATCCCAAGTACACCAAGAATTTATGTTTTAGTTCCACCCCTGCTATCATATAAAAGATCTAGAGATAACCATATAATAACCTTTATGCGTCTAAAAGAAAAAAATTATAAACTTAAAGATATAGTGGTTTCCCAACCCTTGGTGGTCTCTTTAGTTCATACTCCAAAGGAAGAAAATAGACCAATGGTAAAGAAACCCTCTCTTTCCCCTTCACAAATTGAAAACCATGTAAGAAAAAATAGAAGTGCTAAGGAGCCTAAATTCAGATATCATTATGTTTCCCTCCAGTTAGCTGAAAAGAATAAGACATTGACTATGACCAAAAACTTATCCAAAAAACCTTGATAAATTACCATCCTTGCCAAACCATGCTATTGAGCCTTATATTTATCAACCTAAAAAAGGATAAAACAAGAACATATGATTGGAATTTTCCTTAAACCACCCATTGTGATAATTTTGGATAGTGAAGATGAAGATGCTAAGATTTATGAATAAGTTCATAATGAATTATCTTTGTCATTATCAAAGTCTATGGATTTATATGGGGGAAACCATGATTATTATCTTAATGAAAGTGACTCGCCATGTGTTTATCTTGGTGATAATCCTTGTATGACACTTTTTTTTGTCCCTTTTGCTAGTTTTCCTCCATCCATATATGATGAGAAAGCTTGGGATGTAGATGTTTTATTTAGATTGGTTCACATGTGTAGTACCCTTCATGTGTTTTATGTGTTATTTGTGTTTGCTTACATGTGACGTGATCTCCCATGTTGTGCTACTTGATTTGTATTTATGTTTTTTATTTTTCTTTGGATGAACCTTGTTGCTTCATTGGCACAAGGATACAAAGGAAACAAATTTGTTGTGGCATTCATCTATTTTTATTTCCATTTTTCTTTATGTCATAAATATTTGTGTTTATCTTGTGTTTTCCTTTTGGGGATGATAAAAGGTGTTTCAAAAACATTTAGGTCTCTTCCATGTTGACCTAAAAGTTTTTTTGTTCCCTTAACATGTCATTCTTTTGTTGTTTTCATAGTTCCATGAGTATCTAGGGGAATGATGACAATTTTGAGTATAATCAAATTATATATTATCAAAGTTCTATACTAACCTCAAATTTTTGGATCCCTCATATGACATATTTTTCTTGTTTGTGTATTTGTTGGGGGTAACCCCTTAACATGACTTATATTTTCTTGGAAACATAACATTGGCATAGGGATTTTCAAATAAGCTCTCATGACCTTATTATATTGTATTTATAATTTTATTTTACCTTAAAGAAATTTCTCACAAATTGGTGTTTAGCAATTACTTTAAGTTGAGGTCATACATTCAATTATGCCTACCTTTCTACTGGAATTGGAAGCATGGCCGACCATTTTAATTACTATATGAAAGCAATCTCAACGTTACTGTATCATGGCCTGCATGACGAAACCACCCCAGCAGCACCATTCGGCCCACTGGTCCTCGCGTATCATTTCTACCCGGCCTGCAGGCAGCTACTTGCCATCCCAAGTGCTATCTTGCATCACCCAAAAATAGTTAAATTTCAAGTTTCTCATTTTTAGATGTTTTACATTTTGGATACCCTTTTTGTCATAATCAAATTCCCAATTTATGGCTTTTATTTTCTCTTCCCGGGTGGAAAGATATTACAGTTTTAGTTTCCCAGATTTGCACCTGAAAGTCTTCCGAGTTAGATTTGAGGCACTTAGATTTCTTGGATTGGCCCCAAAACTTTCCAAAATGGCACAGTATATTTTGAGTGCTGACTTTGGAGACCTTTCCAACGGTTCAAACGGTTCGCGAATCAGAGTCCTGGATCAAAAGTTATGGCCCCGGGAAGTTGGCGCACTTTCTAGAAGATACAATTGCAAATGCTCTTTGAAATTTGAACTTCATGTTGTAAATTTTCAGTGCCAAACCGCCTAAACTCAAATTTGAATGTTGTTTTGGCTCCAAACTAATGAGGAGCTCTATTTATGGGCGGGTTTCTAATTTTTGGGTAACTTTTTGGGGACAAGCTCGCATATTGTGAAAGGGTTATGCTGTAGCTTCTCAGAATCCTTGGTAGCAGTGTTGTGGTAGAACTTGGGGATTGTATCATCCCTCTACATGTAAGAAGCCCATTTTCTAAATAATGTAAATTATTCTCTTTATTTGTGGGTTATTTTCTAAGTCTTAGGCTCCACCCTCATCAAGTGGTATTAGAGCAGGTTTTCTTGAGCGTGTGGATAGATCATCGATCGTGAGGCAGTTCACACCAGGATCGTGGTTGTGGGTCAAGGTCAAGAAAGATGCCTCCAAGAGTGATCACTGGTAGGCATGGTGGTGCTAGAGGTGGTCGAGGGTGGCAGAAATGTCGGTGGAAGAGATGACCGCACTCTAGAGGACAAATTGATGTGTTTAAGCAAGAGCAATGGAGTAGAGGATTTTAACCTAAGGGAGGAAATTGAGGATGAAGGAGAGGAAGAAGGTTCTAGTGTAGAAGAGGAAGAAGAAGTAATTGATCAAGACCAAATGCAGCTAATAAGGGCCATTTCAAAGATTGGGAAAAGACCTAGAGCAGAAGTCCCCTGCTATTCCGTAAGTCTCAACCCAAGAGATCAACTCCGATCAACAAGCGAAGAATATTTTGAGTAGAGGAAATAGAGGACCCTGGGGATCAAGTTAAGCTTGGTAAAAATGAAGTTGAAGGGCCAGCCGTGATGCTTGGTGGTGGAAAGAGGTCGGCCAAAGAAATCTAAGAGTGCAGCATGAAATATCACCAAATGGGACGGCATGGTAGAGAACTCAAGAAGCGTCATACCGGACTACGAAAGTTAGACCGGTTAAGAAATTACAAGGGTTGAAGCTAGGGAAGCAGGATCCCAGGAAGGCACGAAGATTTCATAAGATAATCATCAAAACGGGCCACATAGAGGCCAATATGGAGAAGGTAGCCCGATATCTTAATGGGTTATGACCAAGCATTCAGGAGGAGTTAAGCCTAGTCAGAATGACCACCATTGAGGATGTGTATCAGTTTTCTCTAAAGGTAGAAGAGAAGCTAAACAAAAGATTTGATGGCAAGAAAAAAGCGACCAGGAGGGGTCAAAGCCGAAGGGTACGGTGGCGGCATCTTCGTGAAGCCGGAATGATGATGAAAAAGAAAAGTGAAGATGTGGGTACTAGCCGGCCAAAGGGAAGGGACAACTTCTACCACCCTCGCGGAATCAAAAAGTGGTGATCAAAGAGGTAGAGGATGAGGAGATATGGACAAGGATTTGGAAGAGTTGGTTTTAGAGGAACATGTTTCCAGTGTGTTGAAGAAGGGCATCAAGCCTATGAATGTCCACAACACAAAGGAAGGGTAGACAAAATGCCAGAAGGTCAAGTGAAGTGCCGCTATGGCAGATAGGAGGCCCAATCTCAACATCTCGCATGATGCCGAAAGGAGAAACCCCTAGTGATTAGGAGAGCCCTAGTGATCGAGAAAGGAACCGCAATTAAAGGAATAATTTGAGCCGCATTGTAAGGTGCAAGTGTGAAGGAAAAATGCCAGGATGCCACACACCGTGGGAGCATTGATAAGGTGTCAGAAGAGATGGTCACAAAGTTGAAGCTGAAGAGGGAAAGGAACCCGCATCCATATCGGATTGTCTGGTTGCAGAAAGACCACAAGGTTTTGGTCAATGAGCAGTGCCTAGTAAAGTTCAAGATCGGGAGCTACCATGATGAGGTAATCTGTGATATCATCCCATGGATGCATGTCATATGTTGTTGGGGAGACTGTGGCAGTTCGATAGGCGAGCTATACATGATGGCTAAATGCAAAAAACTTATTCATTGACAAGATGCCCGCCACAGTTGAAACCTCTAAAGGAGATCAAGAAAAGGTGGCGCAATAGTGCTGTAAATTTGTTGGTGTAGGATGGAAGAAAATTTTAGTGTGAAGCATGTGAGTGTGTGTGTGTTATGCATTGGATTCCTAGAGTGAGTATGAGGATAGTGAGAAGGTTCCGTAAGAAGTTTCTCAGGATGTTACGAGTTTTGGATATTGTTTTGATAATGTACCTAAGGGTTTACCACCAATAAGGAAGATTGGGCTCATCAGATTGACTTGATTCATGAAGCTAGTTTTCCAAATATGGCAGCTCATAGAATGACTCCAGCAGAAAATGAGGAGTTGAACAGACAAGTTCAAGAGTTGTTGAGAAAGGGTTTGATACGGGAGAGTTTGAGTCCATGTGCAGTACCTGCAGTACTAGCACCAAAGAAGGATGGGGAGTGGAGGATGTGTATAGATTTCTGAGCCATAAACAAGATAACAATCAAGTACAAATTTCCCCTGCCAAGGATGGATGACCGGATGGACTATTTGAGTGGAGCTAAAAATTTCGCCAAAGATTGATCTAAAGAATGGATATCACCAGATCTGGATTCAAGAGGGAGATGAATGGAAGATTGCCTTCAAGACCAAAGAGGGCCTGTAGGAGTGGTTAGTCATGCCTTTTGGGCTAACCAATGCACCGAGCACATTCATGCGGCTCATGAATGAGGTACTAAAAGAATTTCTGGGAAGTTTTGTTATTGTGTATTTAGATGATATTTTGATTTTCAGTAAGACATTAGATGAGCATCTGATGCATATTCAGAGAGTCTTTGAGAAGTTAAGAGAAGAGAAACTATTGATTAATCTAAAGAAGTGCAGTTTTGTGAAGAGGGAGTTAGTGTACTTGGGGTTTGTTGTCTCAGCAGAAGGTCTCAAGATGGACCCAGAGAAGGTGAAGGTTATTCTGGAATGGCCTACCCCAAGAACCGCTATCGAGGTGAGATCTTTCCATGGTTTGGCTAGTTTTTATAGAAAGTTCATTAGAAACTTCAGTAGTATTTGTGGACCCCTGACTAAAACAATGAGAGGGAATAGAAAAGACTCAAGTAACGCAATCGGAGCGAAAAAAGTTTGAACTATTGAAGCAAATAGTATCGTGAGCAACCTCGCTCTATCCCTCACGATTTCAACAAGGTGTTTCAATTGATTGTATGCTGCTGGTTGTGCCATTGGAGAAGTGTTGAGCCAAGAAGGTAAGCTCATTGTCTATTTCAGTGAAAAGTTAAATGATGCCAAGAGAAATTATTTTGTATATGATCAGGAATTTTATGCAATAGTTCAAGCATTAAAGAAATGGAGACATTATTTGTTGTCGAAGGAATTTGTTCTATATACTGATCATCAGGCCTTGCAGTACCTAAATAGTCAGGGAAAATTAAATCAGAGGCATATGAAATGGGTAGAGTTTTTGCAGAGTTATACCTTGTTTTGAAACATAGGAGTGGGAAGTCAAATAGGGTTGCAGATGCCTTAAGTTGGAGGCATACATTGATGACAAAGATGCAGATTGAAGTGGTTTGGTTCAATGAACTCAAGACACTGTATGCAAAAGATCCTAATTTTGCAAAGGCTTGGAAAGCTTGCAAGGAACCTATTACAGTGGACAGGACAAGGTGGCTAGATTTCATAATCCAGGATGGTATGTTATTTAAGGGAAGCTTCACCAGTATCTTGAGGAGCCTCACGAGTATGAACCCCATGCTATGTACGATGAAGTGAACATGTACATATTCTGGCCCATGCTAACGGCCGTCATCAAGTTACCGGTTGTCATTCCCCAAATGTCATTGTGATGAATAATTTTAAAAATAAAGTTACAAGGTATGTGTCGTGATGGCTAAAGGAGTGAGCCAAATACAAGCTTATATTAGGCCCTTACCTATGCCGTGAGAGGCCATGGGAGGATATAAGTATGGATCTTTGTTCTTGGTTTGGCCAAGGACACAATGAGGGAATGATTTAGTTCCTTTTGTGGTGGTTGATAGGTTTTCGGTTGATGACATTTCATTCCATGCCTAAGACCCATGATGCAGTCCACATTGCTAACTTGTTCTTCAAAGTAGGTAGTTACATGGTCTCCACAGGTGAGTATTGTGTCGATCGCGGATACCGAATTTATGGGGTACTGGAGGACCTTGTGGAAGAATTTGAAGAAAAAGTTTAAGTTCAGTTATGCACACCATCCACAAACTGATGGGTAGACAAAGGTTGTTAACAGGAGTCTGGGTAACCTACTGAGATGTTTGGTAGGAGATAAACCCAAGGGATGGGACTTGATCTTACCCCAGGCAGAATTTTCTTACAACAATTCTATCAACAGAAGCACTGGTAGATCACCATTCTAGATTGTGTACGGAGGTAGCCCCAGAATAGTTCTAGAATTGAGGAAGATGGACCAAGAGAAGAACATAAGTGTTGAAGCCGAAGATTTTGCAGAACACATCAAGGATATACATGAGAAGGTAAGAGAACATATTAACAAGATGAATATGCAGTATAAGGCTAAGGAAAATCAGAAGAGGAGGTATAAGGAGTTTCAGATTGGTGATGAAGTGATCCAGTGGGAACATATAACAAATTGAAGATGAAGAAGTTTGGTCCCTGTAAAATTTTGAAGAGGCATGATTCAGGGAATGCATATGAGGTAGAGTTGCCTGATGGAATCAACATTTCCCCTGTGTTCAACATTTTAGATTTGACAGAGTATCATGAAGGTGGAACAGAGGAAGCACCAGTAATAGGACAGTATGGCATTCCAACACCTACTTCAGAAAGAGAGGAGATTGAAGCAATCTTAGATAGTCATGTGGGAAGGAGTACTAGAAATAGGCAATATGAAGAATATCTGGTGAAATGGAGAGGAAGGCCTATGGAAGATTCATCCTAGTTATCTAAGGTAGAGGTTGACCAGTTGGGTTTTCCTCAACCATCTGAGACATGACGGGTCATTTCTCAAATTACCCTGGGTGTCTGATGCAGGAGCATCCAGTGGTGTAAGGGCAATCTTGCATCACCCAAAAATAGTTAAATTTCAAGTTTCTCAGTTTGTAGATGTTTTTACATTTTTGGATACCCTTTTCATCATAATGAAATTCCCAATTTATGGTTTTTATTTTCTATTTCTGGGTTGAAAGATATTGTAGTTTTAGTTTCCTAGATTTGCACATAAAAATCTTCTGAGTTAGATTTGAGGCACTTAGATTTCCCGGAATGGCCCCGAAACTTGTTGAAATTAGCATAGAAAACTTTGAGTGCATTTTTGACTTTGAGACCTTTCCAACGGTTCAAACGGTTCACGAATCAGAGTCCCGGATCAAAAGTTATGGCCCCGGGAAGTTGGCACACTTTCTAGAAGATACAATTGCAAATGCTCTTTGAAATTTGAACTTCATGTTGTAAATTTTTGGCACCAAACCTCCTAAACTCAAATTTGAATGTTGTTTTGGCTCCAAACTAATGGGGAGCTCTATTATGGGTGGGTTTCTAATTTTTGGGCAGCTTTTTGGGGACAAGCTTGTATATTGCGAAAGGGTTATTTTGTAGCTTTATGTAACTTGCATGTGTTGTAGAACTTGGGAATTTGAGATCCTCTGCATGTAAGAAGCTCCATTTTCTGAATAATAGAATTATTCTCTTATTTGTGGGTTATTTTCTAAGTCTCGGGCTCCGCCCTCATCAAGAAGGCTAACCTAGTGATCTTATTGAACTTTGCTATCCTGTGATGCCTTGGTTCATGGTTCACCTAGAAAATATTGAACTTTGTTAGCCTGTGATTCATGAATGCCTTGGGTATAGATTTGTAGACACCTAAAAATGTCGTGAATATATCACATTGATATTTCACCTATTAACACCATTTCCCTTCTATTTTTCTTAATTCATATATTTAATTAAATAATGTAAATTATTTATTTAAATCTACTAGTTTCTTCTATTAATTGAATAATTTAATTTAATTAATTAATTCATCATCCTCGACACTAATTTTCTTCTCATTTGATTAAATAATGTCAAATTATTTGATTAAATGTCATTTACCCTCTTTGATTAAATAGTTCTTAATTGTTTAATTAAAGTTTCTAATTACGCTACTTGCACAATTAAATAATTTTTAAATTTTTAAATTAGCTAATTTCCTCCAATAATTCAAAGAATATTCTCATGGAATATTCCCTTTTAAAATTCAAAATTCTCCCTCCACATGGAAATAGCTCCCACATGCTTCCTAAAATCAAGGGATTTATTATTCTCTCAAGAATTTTGGCCCTTTGATAAAATTCCTTAATCCATTTCCATTATGAATTATCAACCCTTGATCCAATCTTGGATCCATTCCTTCATCTCTAATCCAATTTCCTCCATTAGTTAGCTATTTCAATCCTAACCATTGATTCATTCCAAAAATCTATAAATACTCCTCATTTTACATGAGAATTCATTCACAAACATTGAGAGCACCCTTACTCTACTAAAATTACTACTCACCTTGAGCTAATTTCATTTGCAGATCACCATTATCAACCAATTCAAGATTTTGCATCAACCTCTACTATGAATAAGGAAATTTTAGCAATCCAACATTCAACTATCACTCAATTGCACTCAATCCACCATGGGATTGTTGGTTTGCACTCTTAGTTTATTTTCATTTTTCTTTAATTGATATTTAATTTTTTTAAATGAATATTTATTGAGTTGTAGGCTTAATTTCATGGAATGTGGCTTTAACTTGATCAATTATCTTTTTTAATTAGTTCATTTCAAATGTATTTGATCTTGTTATCTGGCCATAAGAAATTTTAAACAAGATCAAATACAATTGATCAAGTTAAATCCATATTCCATTAAATTAATCCTACAACTCAATAAAGATTCATTTAAAAAGAATTAAACATCAATTGAAGAAAAATGAAACTAAACTAAGAATGCAAACGAGCAATCCCATGGTGGATTAAGTGCAATTGATGATGTTTGAATATTGGATTGATCAAATTTCCTTATCCATAGTAGAGGTTGATGCAAAATCTTGGTGAAATATGCTAATGATGATCCACACAATGCTCAAAGCTCAAAGGTGGGTATAAATTTGAGTAAAGGGTGCTCTCAATGTTTGTGAATGAATTATCATGTAAAATTAGGAGTATTTATAGATTTTTGGATTTAATCAATGGTGAGGATAGAGTTAGCTAACCAATGGAGGAAACTAGATGAGCGGTGAAGAAATGGATCAAATATGGGATCAAGGGTTGATGCTTCATAATGGCATGGATCAAGGATTTTAATCAATGGTCCAAAATACTTGAGAGAATAATAAATCCCTTGGTTTTAGGAAGCATGTGGGAGATATTTCCATGTGGAGAGAGAATTTTGAATTTGAAAAGGGTATATTCCATGAGAATATTCTTTGAATGATTGGAGGAAATTAGCAAATTAAGAAATTTAGGAAATTATTTAATTGCGCAAGTAGAGGAATTAAAAACTTTAATTAAACAATTAAGAACTATTTAATCAAAGAGGGTTTATGGCATTTAATTAAATAATTTGACATTATTTAATAAAATGAGAAGAAAAATTGTGTGAAGGATGATGCATTAATCAAATAAAATTAATTATTTGATTAATAGAATAAAATAGTGAATTTAACTAAATAACTTGCATTATTTAATTAAATAGATGAATTAAGAGAATTTGAAGGGAAATAGTGTTAGTAGGATAAATCTCAATGTGTAATATGTTGAGGACATTTGTAGGTGTCTACATTTTTTCCCTCTTTTAAGTGAGGTACTTGTTGCATTTCTTCAAAGAACTGATATTGATTAGACCAAAAAAAAAATTTTAAAACCAATTTTCTTAATGCCCCACTATGCCCCAATGAATGAAGGAATTTGATGTGATGCTCCCTTGAGAGATCATATGGAAAAACTAACTTTCAGGTTGAGCTCACGACAAAGCGAAAGGAGCGGTTCAGTTGCATACCCTATTTACCCACTCCTTTGATTTGGATTAACACGCAAGTTTGGTGAGACTACTATAGTTGGACATTCTTATAATACCACTAAATAGGTTGTACTTCATGGTGTGTTTTCTTGTGGAGACCCTATGACACTCTTTAGTGTGGCCTTATGGAAGAAGGACATGCAAAAATAATCTAATCACCCAATCAAATCATTTTACATGTTGTATACTATGTTTTTACAAAATAAAAACATCAAACAACTAAGTTAACTCACATTTTAAAGATCATCTAAAAGATCAGCATAGTTGTCTTGATAGTACAATGTTGTATAAATCAACACTTCTATTTTTATTAAAACAACACTTCTATTTTATACATCAATACTTTTACACCTCTCAACATGTTGTCAAAGAAAACATATATTTATAAATTGATGTTATTCTTATAACAATTTGATGCTTTTGTGAAAATTTGGTGCTTTTGCAAATACTTTGATGCTATTGTACAAAATAGCTTGATGTTATTTTCCAAACAACTTGATGCTTTTGTCAAAACTGAAAAAAAAAACAAACTCCAACAAGTTATCTAATTCAATCTTTTGGTTCACAAGAACTAAATGGTTTCAAATTAATAAAAAAATAATCTTGGTTCACTAATATCAATCAAAATAACAAATAAAGTCCATGGTCTCTATCATCTTGAACTTGTCAAAAACACTTTCTAGGTTCTCGTTAGGATCAAATATCAAACCATTAACATAAAACCATCAAAAAAAATTCACTTCAAATAGCAACTTGATACTTTGACACAAATAATTTAGACATAAATATTAAATTCTCTCACCTAGTTTAACTCCATACTTGGAAATAATCTATTTTCAAGTATTCTAGTAAACATCATTTTGGACAAACTTACTTTGGATTCATGATTCTACTCCCAAGGTTTGTAAGTTTATCATCATTGAACACATCCAATTATTGAGTCTAAAATATTGTCAAAGTTGAAAGTTTCATACCCTCCATCCACTCACGAAATCATCCATCATTTGTCCTAAAATTATTAAAGTGTCACTATTAGCAAAATTTGAGGCAACCAAAGAATTTCAAAAAATTCATTCACATCCAACATCTTCTATGGTAGATATCACTTGTATGGTTATGACTAGGTCTCAACAGAAAAGAAATACGGAAACAAACCTTAGTCACCCTAACATATCTACCGCAACAAGTATAAATCCAAATGTTTTAAATAATCCTACCAATATAGGTGTTACTAATCAACATTTTGGGAAGCCACAAACAACTTCTCAAGGGCATGAGCTTCCTCCATCGAAAAAGATCAAAATGCCAAACCAACCATCCCAAGTTGAAAACGGTTCAAATAGAGGACATTACAAACAAAACCCACGACTTCACTATTGAGGAGATTTTAGAAATAAAAAAAATACCAAGATTTTATTAAAGCATTAGAGGTAATGATAAGTCAAGATCCAAATCAATACATGCTTGAACTCACACAACAAGGTGCCAAACTTCCCACCAATTTGTACATAAATCAACTTATAGAATGACCAACAACATCAAATGTTGGAATAAAATATTGTACACAAGGGAATGACCCCTTAGTGCATCACGTTATTGAAAAAATTCCCAAACCATCTTCAAATGTACTAGGTCAATACATGGTCACTTCTCAAGGGATAGATCAAACAAATTTCATAAATAAATACCAATCCCTTGTACAATGCTCAAAATCTAGGGACTTACACAAATTTGAGTATTCAAAATACGAACATTCCATCCACACTCAATACTCAAAATACCATTCCACCTACATTCAACACCAACATTCTACCTATTATCCTCGAATCTAGCTAAGCTTGATTCAGGAGATAACCCCCTATGAAACTTGTCTATTTTGTAGTCCTATGCACTCTAAACATGCAAAATGAGGTGAATTTTAATTTTATTTTACACATGGCCCTAAGCCTTGAATTATCCCCTTGAGTGCTCACTTCTTCTTGTTTCTCAAAAAGCTTCAAAATGAGTATTTATTTTTCACTTTTCCAAAGTTAGAAAAAAAAATTCCCATGTAGGGGCATTGTTTTTCAATGCTCCTACATGAGCGGATAGGAAAAAATTTTAAGGTGTAGTGATGTGTTTCAGCACCAATACACATCTTAAACTCTTTGATTATGCAAGGGAAAGCTTTTTTAGTTCCATTGCATATGTTAAATATTTTTAAAAAATGCACGAGCGGACTTTTTCACCGCCCATGCACTTTCCCACCTTTGCAAGCATGAAATTAATGAACTTATAGCTCATTAATGTAATTTTATTTAAACTATTTTAAATTTCCTTTTAATTCATTTTATTATCATTTTTTTTGTCCTTCTCTCCTCATCATTTTTTGATGAAGATTTCCTGATCACATCTTCATGCATAATTGTGAGGATTTGTGGGTGTTTTCATTGATTAGGGTTTACATCTTTTATGCATTCCTCAGGTACGTTCTCTTCTTCTTTTTCTTTTCTTTGTTAGGGTTGGACTGATTTTTATTTGCATAGAATGTTGTTCAAATATATGCAATATTTTTCCTTTCAAATCATGTTGGATTAAATTTATTTCTCTTTATTCTTCAAATTATTGTGTGTATTTGCCTCTTTCATTGTATGCCCTAATCATCTGGATTTTTTTATGGTTTTTGATTTATCTAATTTTTGATGGGCAAGAATCATCGCCCAAGTTTTCTTTGATGTCTACATGTCTTTTTCTCATGCATTTTTCTCATCCTCCATACCCAAATGTCCCTTTGTAGCATCGGTTTTGATTTTACCAAGTGTACATTTGTGTGCAAAGTCAAATCTCTCCTATAGGATCAAAATTTTCCCTAAACCATACAAATCCTATCACTTAGCCTCTAAATAAACTTTGATAGATGCATTGGTGGTGTTTTTTATTGGAATGCATCTAAGTTCGACCCCCCTTTGATTGTATTGGCACGAAAATTTCCTAATTTGTCCTATTAAATTTGCCAAGTCAAAAGGCATGTAGCGGTGAGAAAAATCACTGCCTCTACACAAACATATCTCCAAAAAATGTAATGGCATCAAAATTTCCTGTCTATACATTTTTGTTTCCATGCCAAGTCCTTGGATGAAGTGGTAAGCTGTTTCACCGTCTCTACACCAATAAATTCTTCCAATAATGTCAAGGTGGTGGAAAGTCCACCGTTGCATTTTCTACTTTCTACAAGTGCTTAATGGACAAGTGGGCTTTTTCACCACTATTTCAAATAAATTTTCCCAAAGGATGCACAAGCGGTGAAATTGAGTGCCCTTACACTAAATTGAAATCCATGCAAATCCATGTCAAAGTGCTAAAATTCACCACCCATTCACAAAGGACTTCCCAAGTATTCAAAGCAATGTAGTAGCACTAAAATTCATCACTAGTGCATAAATGACCTACTCTTAGCATGCAAGGGCAGTGAATTTTAGTGCACCTACATAAAATCCTAATTTTTTTGCTAACTCCCTAAAACTTCCAAAATTGCATTACGAAGTCTATTTCGTCTGCATTCACTCAATTTTCCTTGCTCCATTGCTCATATATTCTTTCTCCAAAGTGCACACTTGGTTTTCTACATTCTCACACTTTTGTAAGGCATATTCTTCTAATATCGTAAAAATCCTTTGTTTCCATGCAATTATACTCTGTCTCCTATCAATAATTCCTCAAAGGCATTCATTGTAAGATATTAGTGGTCTCTTGGTACACTTAATGAAAACTAAATTCACCATCATCAAGAAAGAAGGACCAAATGAAATACAAACACAAAGGTTTCTATCCGCCTATAGTAGTCGCATCCAAGATTGACAAGATCAAGGATACAAAAATTGGACATCTTGATATGAATGACTTTGTTAAAAGAACAGAGAAGTAGCCCCTAGAAAAATATTTGGAGGCCATTGTTCATAGAAATCTCCATTGAGTTGCCTCATTTCCATTAGTAGCTCATTGCCTAGAGTTTATGTTGCAAGTTGCCTCACACTACATCAGAGATGACAAAAGTGTTAGAGACTCTTCAGGATAAGTAATGATGAGGTTGGATGCTAATTTCTTTGACATGGTTTTCCAAGTCCCAACCATGGAGAAATACACATATATGAATATTCAACATGCCCAAGATTCTTACAATAAAAATCAAAATGAATCCAAGTAGTTGATTAACATGAATGGTTGAAGACCCAGAGGCCTAGCATTGCAAGGTGGCCTAAAAACCTTCCTCGCAGTGATTTCAAGGAGGATGTGTGTGATATGATTACTCTTCTAAGTAGAGTAAAAGGATTTCCAACTTCATCAACTTTCCAAGAATGGATGTATGAGTACATCAAGATAATTAGGGAAAAGAAGCCACATTGACTGGGGTGCCCAAATCAGTGATGAAATCGATGAACAACTCATCAATGTGCACTCTACTTTAAAATTCTATATGACTTTGTACTTGGTGTATGCTGCAGCAACAAGGAGGCAATATTCAGGTCTAACAATTTAAGGAGATAGAAGGCATGTACTAAAGCATAAGTACTATTCCTAGATCACCCTTAGAGGTAACATCAAACACTTCAGAATAGTAAATGATTCTTTCTTTGCACCCTTACTATGCATGTTTGATCCATCCTTGGAGAATAAAAGGGTCTCTGATGAAGCATGGAAGGTTGTGAATAAATACATATGTATCTTCTTGCAATTTCCTACATTCACATACCTAAGGGTAGGATGCTATACGAGATATCCATACATGTTTACAAGGTATCCTTCTGACAAGTGGGTGTTAATGGAACTTTATAGATAGGTTATCTCAATGCATAATGAGCTTCAAGTCATTCATAAGCTAGGTATTAAGTTTCCAATCACCATTGGTAGATATTCTATACAAATTGTGCCCAAGGGCAAAGCTGTAGCACCAGAGATGCAAATCATGACTCTAAGGACTTACAAATGTAGAGTTGATTTTGATTATAGAGGAATGAAAAAAAATCAAAAATATTCATAGGTATGTCTATAATTTTGAAGAAATTTGGGAAGATTGCAAAGATGAAGAGGATATTAAAAATTTGGATTATTGCAGGTTTATTGTAGAATAGATCTTAGATCTTGGCTTGGCGGACCTTTTGAAGAACATCAAAAATCCTAGTGATATTCTAAATGTTGACTATGATGAGAAAGAGATAGCAAGAAAACCCTTGCCTCTTATTCAATGGTCTCAAAAAGATAATACTTCCATCCGGAAAAGGCTTACTTCCATCTTGAGTAATACTAACGAATGGTTGCAAAGGCAAGGAATTTAGTTGAAGCCTTCCAAGATGGATTCTAAGAGTGAAGTATATGAAGGAGAAGCCAACAGACAGCAAGAGCTTAGGACCAAAAATAAGGCAAGTGTTGCTCCCTCTTCCTCATGCAAAGGGCCTAAGATTACATTCACTTGTGGGAAGGGTACAGTACTAGTGGCTAAAGAAGAACAACCCAAAAGAGAAGAACAACCAGAAAGAGAAGAGCAACCTAAAGATGAAGAATTAAATGAAGAAGAGGAAGGGATTGAAGAGGATGAAGAGGATGAGAAATTAGAGGGAGAACAAGAAGATGAGGAAGATGAACAGGAAGAAGATAGGCAAGATGAAGGAATGCAGACATCTCCACAAGGAAATGTCATTCAAGATCCTCTACATACATCATCGCTTATTGCTACTATAATAGCTCATACTCCACATAATTTCTCCTCTCCTCCACCCCCTCTTCCAACTTCACCTCCACCTTCCACAGTTCTACATGCACTCAAGGTGACAATACCCCCTATAGTAGATTCAATCCATTCTACTCCTTCCACAGGGCTAGTTTTGCAGAGTGTTGATGTTATCTACAGTTCTCCATCATCTATTCCAATTTTGTCATCTCCATCATTTGACATATCTTTGCAAGCTGATTTTGATCGATTCATGAATAAATCATTGTCAGATACATAAAATTTGCAGCTTCTAGGTGTATTAGTGACTAAGATAGCACCTATTGTAACTACCACATTTGTTCCCACAAATACTAGTGTGACTCAGGAATTAGTGGTAGGGAATGAAGGTGATGTTTCTTTCCTTCCTCCATGGTTTTCTTCACAGGCATCCAAAAAAGAAAATCAAGTGGTCTCTCCTAATGAGTTGCATCTTGAGGAGTTGGCTCCACAAAATCCAAAGGGGAAAAAGAATCTAAAATTTCACTCAAGGTTGCATATAGACAAATCAAGGTACAAGTATATACATAGAAGCACCATCTCAAGGTAGAAGCCATGAAGAAATTAGCATGTAGGACTACACCATCACAAGGGTTGAGATTAGAAAGAGCACACATACAAGTGATAAGGATGATTCTCAAGTATCTTTGACTGCTTTGATGGAAAATTTTGATAAATTGAAAGAAACCAAAGACATGTACAAGGAAAAATCTAAGCACTATGCTTCTGTGTTGATGAGAACCATAGAATCTTTAGAGAATGTGCAACCTATTGCAATGAGAATTGAGGAACCCATGGTTCAAAAAGTTGAAAAATATTACTCTAAAGGAAAAATAATATATGAATTTGTTGATAGAATAATCTAACAAAGTTCACAATACATTACTATTGCAGTGGAGAGGATTTCCCAGATATCCAAGATAAATCTAGAGCTAGAAAAAATAGTGAGTACACTTTTTGCTGAGTAGAAGGAAATGGAGCAAAAGCTTGAGTCATGGATTCAGTTGAAGAGAGAGAAGCTGAGCAAGTTAGTGAGAGTTGGGATTATTCTTGACAAAGAAAATTATGTGGAAATTAAAGAATCTATCAAAAACTACATACAATTCATTAAGACTCTGATCAAGGATGCTCAACAAGTACAAGAGGATGTTGAAGGACAGCGTGTTGTCATGGTGAACAAAATTGAAGATTTTTCAAGGAAATTTTTTTATGAAGACCATGCATTTCTTTTGGCAAGTGAGATTATCCAAGTTTTCAAGGAAGCTATTCAAAATAAAGTGGAAGATGAAGCATTCTCATTAGCTTCAAATGAATACTTTGTGCAATGTACAGCTAACCTTGGACAAACTCAAAACACATCTGGATAGATGTAAGAAGGTTTTTTCTCTATAAAGAAGTTTGTCACAAAGGTTTGCACTATTATTGATTGCACTTCTAGACCAAACAAGACAGTAATGCAAGGAATCTTAAAGAAGTATGAAGATTTCCAAGCACAAAGTGAGGAACCATAAATATTTTTACAGTTCCATAGATAGTTAGATTTCATGCTTTTTATCATGCTTTATGTAAATAGGTGTTGGAATTTTTACATGTCTCATGCAATTACATGTCAAAATAGATATTTCCTCCTACAATCATGGAAATCACATTTGAATAAGTCAAAGTTAGTTAGATTTCATTATTTTTATCATGCTTTATGTAAATAGGTGTTGGCATTTTTACATGTCTCGTGCAATTACATGTCAAAATAGAGATGTCCTCCTACAATCATGGACATCACGTTTGAATAAGTCAAAGTTAGTTAGGGTTTTTCCTAGAATAGCTCATAGCTCTCACCTATAAATAAGAGAGAGTTGTATTGTATTATTTACCTTTTGTCTAATGCAACAAAGAGTTGCTCATTTGTAAAGAAATTTTGAGACTTTGAGTTCATATTGTGATACTATTTTCAATCAATAAATAAGGCCAAATTGCATACCATACTTTGTGTTGGATCAATTTCAATGAATGTGAATGTTCTTATGTCTTTCACATTAGTTTATCTTATTATCTGATTGGATTAGCAGTGTTTTTATTAATTGAGATTGGAGGGCTTTCAAGTTGATTTATGTATACTTTGTTCTTTTGTTGGTTTTATAGTTATGTATATTTGATCATGTTGGTACTCCTAGACTATTCTTTGACAAGTTAGAAGTATTGGAAATTACTGCTTAGGTTTTATTTAAAGTTGTAGAACGTCAAGAAATAAAAACCATGGAGCACTATAAACATATTCTCTAAAATAAGAGAGAATCATGAATGTGACACACCCCCATATGATTAGTGTAGTGTACATATGGTAAAGTTTAGAGTAGTTTAATTTTAGTTTTGGTAAGAAGTAAGAAGGGTGCCTTCCCTTTTTGAGAGGAGAGATTTTATCTCACAATAACTATGGCTGAAATTCCAATTTTGTAATATGTAAAGGGATTATAGAATTTTCACCCAACATCACCTACATTTAATGCTCAAAGTGTTCATACAAATGTCCCTAGTACTCAAAAACCCCGTGGTCATAAACATAAAATCAAGGTACTCAACAGCCTCAAGGGTACCAACATAAAAATCAAATCCCACCACAATATCAACATCATCAACCCTTTTGAGGAGATTAGAATTTTGCATGTGTTTACAGAAGCTAACTCGTTGGTTGATGGGTTAGCTAATTTGAGAGTGGTGGCTCAAAATAATTGGGATGATTATAAATCCTTTCCACTTAACCTTAAGATCATTTATAATAATGACCAGCTGTCATGTCATTAAGGTGGTAAAGTTGGGGGAAAGGCTATTTTATTTCATTCTAAGTTGGTTTTTGCACATTGAGTCCTAGACCTGCTCTTCTCATAATTGCCTTTTAGTTATCTATGAAACTATAATCTGGCTTCTTAGGTTTGGCTATACTTATTATGGTAGGCTCACACACTTTGTGGGTCTCATTTTCATTTCTTTGTAGTTAGTTTGAACCTAATCTTGTCTTTGCAAAAAATTAAGGTGTTGGTGGAGTGTTGTTCATTGCATGCCTCAATTGGGAGGTTCTCATTGCAGAGTGGAGCTGAGCTCTTGTGAGAAGTTTTCGAGTAATGAAATTGTGTGGGAGTTCCTGGTAAAGTGTGGGGTTAACCCTTATCTACTAGAGCTCCAAGGTCAGAACCCTAAAGTGACGAAGATTTTTGTTAAAGGGTGGAGCAACAAGATTTTGAGATACAAAGGTGTGGAGTTTAATATTAATGAGGATTTCATAACTGAGGTGACTGGTCTTCCTTCCACTGGAAGGAATTTTTATAGAGATAGAGGTGTGGCTAAGGAATCCCTTGCAAATTTCTTTAAATATGATGAGAAGAAGAAGCTCAGATTGGTTAGTAGTGGTGGGTATGCTCGTAAATCTCTCAAGCTTATTTGAAGGGATATTGCTCTGGACATTATGCATTACTTCACCTTGGAGGGTAGGTTTTCTATAATTTATATCTATCATTTCATGCTTTTGAACCATTTTTTCCACAATGCTTTGGGTTCATTTCCTTTTTATCTTCTGTTGTTGATGGAGAATAGTATTAAGGATCATCGAAAGAACCCTAAGAAGGCTATTCTCCATGAAGACCTTATGAATCTTATGTTTGAACACATAAAGATGAATTTGGTCCTTGTTTCTCCTAAGACTCCGACCCATAAAAAGGGTGCAAAAAATGTAGGCTATGAGACGGGTGATTCGACGACGGAGTGGGAAGGGAATTTTGAAGATGATGATTCAGATTTTGAGGAGATGTCGAAGGAGGATAGTGAGTTTTTGGAAGGATTTGAGGCTTCTGAATCTTGGTCCAAGGGCTATGAAATGAATAATGAATTGAAGGAAGTTGTGGTTCCATCTAGGAAGAAGAATGCGAAGGGGAAGAAAAAATGCCCCAAGAAAGATAAGTTTTATGTCAAAAAGAAGGTGGAGGTGTCTAAAGTTGTGGACTCCCTTGCTTCTAATGTGA
Organism: Sequoia sempervirens; assembly: GCA_007258455.2. Classification (NCBI taxonomy): domain Eukaryota; kingdom Viridiplantae; phylum Streptophyta; class Pinopsida; order Cupressales; family Cupressaceae; genus Sequoia; species Sequoia sempervirens. The sequence goes on from VDFB02285378.1 coordinate 23,574, forward strand.
AACATACCCCGATCACTGGTAAGTTGGATTATTTGGAGATTTCCCCTATTCTGGAGGATAGCCTTGGTGTTGGTAAAGGCCTCCCAGGGTTCGTGCAGCCTATGGAAGTTAATGATCAAGGGAATGAGGGTTTGGTGTGTTCAAAGGGGATTGACCCTAACCAAATTTCTCTAGCCTCTCCTATTGGCATTAAGCAAGTTAAAGGGAGTGCTGCGAAGGTGGAGTGGTTGGAAATTCTAGTGGACTTGGAAAATATGTTGGATAAGCATCAAGTTAAAGTTGAGGTAATTGAAGTGGAGGATTTCCCTATTGAGGAAGAAATGGAGGATAAAGAGGAGGCTCAGGAGGACCCTGTTGAGAATATTGGTTCTCAAGCAGCGCCACCAGTGAATTGGGATGAGGTTAACATAGGCATTTTCTATCATATGGTAGAGGATGAAACTCACAACTTTCTTTATTTGGTAAAGTGGCTTTTCTCAAAAGTTAAGGAACTTAATGTCCAACTAAAGGATATGTGTAGGATCATCATGGAAAAAATAGGTCCTTAAGTGGTGAAAAATTTACAAAAATCAAAGTTAGGAAACTTGATATAAAAATTTGAATAAGTTATCTCTATTATTTCAAAAATATGTAATAATAGAATCTGTAGTAAATTGAATGTAGTTTCTAAACTACTAGTTTTATTAAAAAAAATCTATTTGGTGAAAATTTGAAATTTCAATGCAGTAGTACTTAAATTTCAAGGAAAAAATAAGAAGTAGGTGTATGTCTAACCACCCTAACCACAACAAAATGATAATATTTTTTTATAGGATTTTAGATATAATTAGAGGACTCATGTCCAGATGTGATGCATTTTTTTTTGTAATTTTTTTCCAAGTAAATAATTAATTATGAATTTTTTATTACAAATTTTAAAAAATATAAAAACATGTATGTCTAACCACCTTAACTTGGTCAAAACTTCATGAAATTCAATACTATATTTTTTGAGGAGAGATTTGTTAATATTGAGGAAAAAATTAGTAACATGTCTGATGATTTGAAGGTTGGGTTAACATTAGTAAAAATTCCTTGAATTCGACTGCTAAGGGCCTCTCTATTTTAAATGAGAAAGCCTTTAAATGGACTGGTAAATCCCTAGTGTTGGGTAATATTGAGAATTCCATGGAGGATGTTAATCCCACAAAAATGGTGGAGAATAATGAGGATACTTCTCCTGCTGTGGAGAAGGATGTGGATGCTAGCTCTTGTTTGAGAATAAGCAAGACCAAGAAGCGGGCTGCTATTTCATTTGAGGAGCTCAAGGATGTGATGGAGATACACGAGGGGGTCATTGAGGAAAATTTTTCCTTAGTTAATGTTTTGGATAATATTTTGTAGCTTTCTTGTTTATTTTGCTTGGCCAACCTTGTTGCTAATGTTTTGCTTTAGGGTTGCTGATAGGTTTCATGGTTAATTTCTATTGTCAGCATTTTTGATTTTTTGGGCTATGGGATTTATTGGTTTAGTCTTTCTTGCAGCTTTTTTCCATTGTAAAGGGTTTTGGGGTCCCTTCAAAACCTTCTTTTCCTTATCAAAAACATCATCATCCCCAAAATCAGCAATATCAACATCAAGGTCAAGGTCAAAACATCCTCCCATCACAACAACAAGTTTATCAATAACAATTAGTGTCATAACAAAATATTCATCAATCATCATACATCAATTTTCACCAACCACATCCATCACAACAAAACATTGTCCCTCAACATCAATATGGATCCTATAATGCATCTCCTCAACATCAATGAAATCCACAATATCAAATCAGTTTCACACCTCAAGGAAATTTGCAATATCAAAAACAATCCTTTACCTCAAGGAAATCTACAATACCAAAATGGTCCTTTCCCTCAAGGCAATCATCAATTTCAAATGGGTTCATATGACATGAATGTTCCTCCATACCAAGATGAAAATTTATACATGTATAACCCAAACATTCCACCTATGAACTTATCCTCACAAGTTCAAATGTTGAATGAAAATATTCAAGACATTCAAATGGGGAAGACAAAAATTCATATACGGTTCCAAGTCTATGTCCCTATCCATTCAATCAGAACATCACAATGATACCATTTCCTCTAAATTTAGAAAACCAAAATTTGAAAAATATAAAGGATGTGGAAATCTTGAGAAATATATTAGAGAGTTCTACGTCGCATGTATGGAAGTGTCATATAATGATTCATACCTTATGCATCTCTTCCCAAGAATTTTGGGATGGTAATTCATAAAGTGGTTTTCACACTTACCTCAAGGAATCAAAACTTTCCAAGAGATAGTAGATCAATTTGTAGCACACTTTTCCTACAAAATTGACATTGACATAACCTTTTAGGAACTTTATACCCTTAAATAGAACATGGGAGAATTATTTGCATCTTTCTTACAAAGATTGGGACATAAGGCAACCAAATATAAATGGCCCATGCCTGAGAAGCAACAAGTAGAAATCATTGCAGGAAACTTAGACACAGATTTATCCTTTTAACTAAGAATGAAATGTGTCACAAAAGTTGATGAACTCGTATCCAAAGGGTTAAACATTGAAAAGGCCCTCATTTCCAAGGGAGCAATGTAGATTTACAAAAATAACAACCAACCTTCGAGTTCCAGTGACACCCTAATTTTGGGTCAAAATTAAGAACATTAATAATGATGGTGTGGTGGATGTAAAGTTTGTTATCAAGGCACCATCGAACTCATACACATAATAGAACACACAATAAAATGTCTAAAATTCCAATCCTTCATGAGGACCACCACCAAGATAAAGCAATATTCCTTGGAAACAATTAACTCCCCAAGGGGAACCTATCCAAATGGTGCTAAAGAAATTAATCCAATCAAAACACATTGAAATTCCTAATTATCACAATTATCCTAAACCTAAAATAAAACCTTCATGGTACAATGACAAGGATTTTTTCCAATACCATCACACCAAAGGTCATAAAACATAAAATTATATCAAACTCAAACATCTCATCCAACACCTTATTGATCAAGGAAAAGTCAATGTTGATATAAAAAATAGGAAATGACGATTTAGGAATATGAAAAGATCTAATGCATGATCATGGGAAAGCCAAAGATTCTAGAAAAACCCCAAGCTATACGAATGTGAATCATACCTATGATAATTTAGTAGGACATATTTGCACTACTCATTCTTCACAAAAGGAGGAATTGGACATGTGTCAAGATACTTTCATAGTGCATAATCAAAATCAATCAATAGTGTCTAGCAATGTTTCATATCAAAATGACATTAAATATGTCTTGGATTGCAACATAACTCCTTCATATGACTTCATGATTGGACACATTGAAGAAATTCCAAACAAAAAATAAGCTCCCATCACCTCATCTAAATCCATTAAGGCTAGTGAAGAGTCTTTCACCCATACTATACCATCCACCCAAGGGTCATGTCAAGAAGATAATCCTAATTGTAATGAAAGTTCCCCTGAATGAAGTCAAGATCAAGATCTCATATTTTCAAATAATTATCATGATCTACATAGTATTTTCCATTTTTTTAGTGATAGTTGCTCTAACATAAGTTGAGATGGAGATCTCACTTCCCTGAAATACTATCATGACTTAATGAACATCTTCCAATCCATCCAAGACTTTGAAAAGGATGATCTTGTTCCTACCCATGAGATGATTCTTTCTAATGGACATGTAGATGATCTCCTCCAAAACAAGATTCTCCTACTCTTTACATCCCTACAAATGATCTAGCAATGAAATAATTTCAGAGTGATAGTCTAGACATAGATCATGAAGAAGACTCCTACATTGACTATGAATCACAAACATCTATTGAAGAACAATTAGAATTTGTATCCACTACTCCTTGTGAGGATTCCCAACAGAGCATAGAAGAGGTAGCATCATGTTTCCATTATAAATCATATTCAATGGAAGTTTGTTAGTGGATGCATTATCATGGAAAAGGATTAGCCTACTTTAACAAGGTATCTTGGAATCAAGGCAAATAGTCAACAATCATGACCAACATGGTATTGATTATTCAACAATAGAAGAATCCGGTCATGTTATCAGTACCTCCATAATACCAGGGGTGACTTTATCTAGTGCAAACATCAATATGGGGATCATGAAGAGTACTTATGATAAAATTACTACCAACACTACAACCAACCCCATCATGAATCACCATTCTCGCACTTTTCCACTCACTAGTTGAGACCAACACAAAGAGAAAAAATTATATCAAAGAAAAATAATTGGAAAAAGGACAAGTAAAATGCAAATAGATTCCAAAGAAAAATCAAAAAAATCATCCCTATAAAATTCCATTAGTCAAAGAAACTATGGGACAAAATGAAAAAGGGAAGTTCATCCATCAAAGATGTCCACAATGCAAAAGAAAGCTTCAAGAGTGATATACAAATTATATCAAGATGGTGTTTCTAATTCCACTCAAAACTCCATATCCACCCATCAATGCTCATCATCCCAAGTTTGGAGAATCAAAGATTCCAAACTTTCAACCAATCCATCTACATCTCATATTCCACTAAGAATTCCACTATCCACTATGACATTCATGATATCCAAATATCGCAATAACCTTTTCTTGGTAGAAACTTTTTATTAGGACTCTAAGGGCACTAGATATTGTGGTGTGCACATTTAGGTGAGTTTAACCTCAATATCAACAAGGCAAGAACATTCAGGGGTTACATTCAATCACTCATATCTTGGCAGAGCAACTCCTCTATGTACTATATCATTGGAATATCATGATAGCAACATCTAAAATGGCATGCAACTAGGTGGGGCAACATGATCATAAACCTTTAAAAAAAAAGTCAAAAAAAAATAAAAAATCAAGAAAAATAATAAAGAGAAAAAATCATCCTCCAATGAAAACCACTTCGGTGGTGCTTTGGGAAAGTACCACATGATGAAAACCTAGAAAATAGGTGTCACCAGTAGGATCAAGCATATATGTGTGCCATTTCAAGTGGAAGCATCTCATCCCCTCCATAATAACATCCAAAACACGTCAAAATCCAAAAACATCAAAACATGTCAAAAATCCAAAAAACATTCAAAACGTGTCAAAATTCAAAAACATCCAAAACATCTTCCAAAATCAAAAAATAGTTAAAACATCACAAAATCCCAAAAACATCCAAATACAGTCAAAACTCTAGAAAAAGGTCAAAAACACCAAACTCAAAATATCATTAGTCATCATGTCCTAATATCCTACTCCAATAATCAAACTACGAAGCCTATATGCGGTTACATAGACTAGGCCATCATCGATGAGCCCACAAGGCATTAGGTCAGTCCCCCTAGGTCCTATTCTCTTGGTAAAACCTCTAAAAACTCAAAAACATTTGGAAATTTCAAAAACCAAAACATTTAGAAAATGTCATGCAAAACCCAAAAATAGCCTCAAATATCCTCATAAATCCAAAATATCCTATGGGAGTAAGTTGGATGCCTCTTATGGGCCAAAACCTACATCATGTATAGAGTCCTATCATAAGAGAACTCATCCTAAACTAACCTTAGCTCTTGGGTATATCACAAAAGAGGAAT